>JAHPZR010013846.1:0-5000 GCA_019787425.1 Platygyra sinensis
CCATCCCCACGGCGATATCTACTGCTTTCTTTAGACTCAGCTCTGTTTGAACTAACAATTCTTGTCTTGTTGCTTTGGAATTTATGCAACAAACGAGCTCAAACTCTCAGGGCTTCAGCTCGGTAGTTTCCGAATTCGCATGCTTCAGCAAGTTTCTGCAGCTTCGCAAGAAATTCTCTAATCGACTGACCTTCTTCTTGATTACATTTATGGAATTTATATCTCTCTGCGATAACAAGTGGTTTCGGTGTCAAATGTCCCCCATGGCTTCCACAACATCCTTAAACGGCATTTCAGTCGGTTTAGTTGGGGTTGTTACTGTAAACTTTTCTCTTTTCTTTTTTTTCAATTCTTTGTTAAGTCGTTTACGAATGATGCTGTAAACAGTTTTATGTTGTTATGTTACTTTACTAGTAGAGCTGAAAAGTTTTAGAACTTTATGATGTAAAGCATATAAGCGAATCGGTGTAGTTTTTAAGTGGTTTTCCCAGGAGTATTTTTAGAGAGAGTAGTCAGTAGTGTTTACGCACGTAGTGTTAGCAGAGACCGTGTTTGTTGAAGTGTGACAGAGGTCGCGTGTACATCTGGCAGAGGCCGTGTTTATGCAAGAGTGACGGAGGTCGAAGTTTAATTTACACGCCTAGCGTGTGCTTGCGGTGACGTTTTGTGTGGAATTACTGCATTTGGTGGAATAACTAATCTTGTTGCTGTTCTGACAACTCTGCGTTCTGTTTAGACTACAAACCACCTACCACTACAAACAACGAACTCGCAACAAAAATAGAGAACGTCTTTGTAAATTCAATCGACTATTCATATCTGCGGTATGACTACACAAAAGAGAAGATAAGAAAACAATACTTATCAGTGTTGGGAAATCAAGTTTCCCCGGCTAATCTTTGAGGGCAATCCATGTCTGTTATCAGTTTTGATCGCGCGGGAGCCCTCATCCTTCTAGAGGTAAATAACAGAGTTCTTGGCCCAGCAAAAGCGGTAGTGATCACGTTATTTGAGTTTCTTGGCTTAGAGTAAATTCTGCGTTTTAGGAGTAAGATGATCAAAGATTCTTACGCCTCTGAGCTCGGTATCAGCAGATAAACCGGTACTTGTGGGTTAACCTTTTAACAAGGCATACATCTTTCCACCCATTAAGGTAAGCAAACTTGCTGCTTTCTCCGAGACACTATTTACTAAGAAAAACATTTCTGAACGTTCTACATACGTCAACCACTCTTCTTCCTTCGGATTGACCGAAATAAATATAGCCATCGCTGGAACTCCAGGTGGAACTGGATTACTCGCTCCTGCTCGGACTTCGGCGGCTTCACCAGTCGAATTTTTCCCACAGTAGTTTAGGATTAACTTTAAACACGAAGTAACATCCTCGTCGCCAACTTTGTGGTGTTTGAGGAGAATAACAACCGACTAGATACCAATAAACACAACCGAGTTCGTTTAATGGCGGGTACTGTAAACTCACTACATGGCAAAAGCACATGGTCAAAACACGTGACCCGAATAGCCAATCAACATACATAACACATACGATTGCTAGCGCCTCGCGCTCTCTCTATCACTGTATCTGTGTTCCGCTTCTGTTAGACTTCGACTGGCACACGTGATGCCCCTGTTGTTTCTGATTGAGAATAACGCCCTAACCCACAGGGCTTGCATCAGTGATTACACTAGTCTCGGCACCTTTGTCATAGTATCCTAAAATCTCTGCTTGGGCCAGTTTATTTTTCAGCTTCTGAAACGCTGCTGCTTGCACTGGTCCCCATGGAAATTCAACAACCTTCTTTGTCAGTCTTCTCAGTGGCTCTGAAAGTGGTGCAAGATCTGGGATAAACCTCCCACTGTAATTTGCTAGACCCAAGAATAACCTGATATGTGAAACTGATTCTGGTTTTCTTGCTTCTACTACTGTCTTCACTTTGTCAGCGGCCACACCCACTCCTCGACTAGATAGGACATGGCTCATGAATGCCAACTGACTAATGGAGAATTGGCACTTTTCTAAGTTAAGGGTAAAGCCACATTCACGTACACGCACCATCACTTTTCGCAGACGCTCGTCATGCTGGTCATGTGTTGCACCATGCACTATAATATCACCTGAGATATTGTGCACCCCTTCAATACTTTGCAGTGTCTGCTGGATGATCTGCTTGTATTTCTCTGGAGTTGATGATATCCCGAACATCAATCTTTTATATCGGTGTAGACCTTTGCGTGTGATGAATGTCATAATATCACGGGAATCTTCAAAAAATTAAATTTGGTGATACCCCCATCTTAATTCCAGCTTGCTAAACACTTAAATGTCTTGACGTACTTCATCAATGGTTGGAATGGGTATCGTTCACGTTCTACCGCACAATTTGCTTGTCTCATGTCTTCACAAAGTCTCACTTCCCCACTGGGTTTTGGGACTGCAACTACAAGGCTGACCCATTGATGGACTGTTTACTTTCTCAATGATGTCCTACGGGTGTCACATCCTCTTTTACATGCAACTTCAGCTGGTATCCTTTTAGCTTTCCTACTCCTGTAAAAGAATCTTTCAATACTTCTACAATGTCACTGCTTATAGAGTTTATGAGACTTCCTATTTCAAGCACTCCAAGCTCGGTACTTCTCCCCAACAGGGGTTGTCCCATCCCTTCGATCACTACAAACTCTGCCCCAAAAACTCTGTCACCCAGGACTACTCTCGCTTCAAAACAACCACAAGCATACAGCTTCTTTTCGCACTTTTGGGATTTGCATTCGATCTTCTTGGATTTTAGCTCCTCTCGTGTCCCTTTATCAATCACATCAGTGTTTGCCCTAAAATCAATAAGCATTTGCACAGAAATCCCTCCAGCTAATACATTTATCGTCCCACCTGTATTTCCGCATCCCACAGTGGATGCGTACTCGTCGTCGTCACTCTTTTCTTTGGCACATCTCGTGGAGAAAAATCCTTGTGTTCTGGGGCAGTTTTCGGAGTCGAGTTCTTGCCGGACAATAACTGTTACATACAGACTAAAAAGACGCTCTTCTGTCACAGCGATTAACCATTCTGGTTGTCCGCTTCTTTTTCCCTGTGTGAACTGGTCAGCGATTTCTCCTTGTTCGATACGAATAACTTCATGACGTATCTTCTTCCACACCATGGTCCTCGCATTTTCAATCTGAATAGCTACTGCTTCAAAAGGCTCTAGCGATTTCTTGGCACCTTTTCCAGAGTTAGATGGGCTCCCTTCAGCAATTGGTTCGCAACGTCAGTTCAAGTCGGCCCCCCCCCCCCCCCCCCCGATCTACACTTGCCGATGACCTGATCACGAATCGGCTCATCTGTATTATCCCAATTACAATTTTCCGCTTGGCGTCTTAATCGAGTAATAAATTCCTCCTGGTTTAGATTTTTGAAGACATACCATTCTTATGGCTCGTTTACCTGCGGGCTAAAATGAGCATCGAGTGTTCATAGGGTTTTCTGATATTCGTCAGCATTGTCTACTCCTGTATCTGCCGGCTTACAGAGCTTGGAGCAATTCTTCCACTTCTGTGCCAGTGTAACAGCAAACCTTTTTTCGAGCTCTGTAGGTGATTCCTTTTGCTAAAATATAGTATTCGAATGATTTTTCCACTTTTTCACTCAGTAGCTGAGTAGCTACCGAAGTAATGGCGCCTTTACAGTCGAACGACAAAATTCCCCCGAATTCAATACTTGCCGTTTCCATATTGACCTATGCAAAGGTACTGAACATCCTCGTCGCCAGTGTTGCATCCCGTCAATCACTGTGTCCTTTTAATCGCATTTAAGCTAACCAACCATGAACGAATTGAATCTAACAACGAAAGATCACTTTCTGGATCAACCACTTTTTATAAAGATAGCAAACAAGACAGTCTTTCTTTAAAAAAAATGGTTTACAAAGGGAATAACTCGGGTGAAACATTTTTTTAGGACTGGGCAACTCTTTTCTTTCGTCAAATGATTTTCCCCTGTAAGTATGGAATAGACCCTCAGCTTTTACGGATTAATAAAGACTGTAAAGTCTCTCCGCACTGATTTTAACTTTCAAGATTTACTGAAACACCAACTACGAATATGAGCCACTTACAACAGTACTTTTACCTGTTCCAAAAATACATTCTTATTTACATGTTTATGAGTACAAATTTGTATTTCGCTGTGCATGTGTTTGTATGGAGCACTCCTAAGATTATTGTTTATATCTATGGATAAATAAGGGTCTTGAAAGTAGCATACAAGTGAAGAATTTTAAGAAAACGACAAAACTTTTCAATTTATAATACATGTTTCAACAGAAACTTCCGTCATCTTCCGTTATGCAAGTACAAAGCGA
Source organism: Platygyra sinensis (assembly GCA_019787425.1). Classification (NCBI taxonomy): domain Eukaryota; kingdom Metazoa; phylum Cnidaria; class Anthozoa; order Scleractinia; family Merulinidae; genus Platygyra; species Platygyra sinensis. The sequence continues at coordinate 4,359 of JAHPZR010013846.1, forward strand.
TTGAAGTTAAACTTATAACAAGTAGAAAATGCTAATGTAATTAACCGTGCCAGAAATTATATAGTATAGACTTAAACACTAGAAAGAAAAAAATTACAAGGGAAAAGAGCACAGCCACTTAGAAATAGCTAAGCTAATCGAGCTAAGTGGCTGGGCCAAGCGGAAAGAAATACAGTTACTTAACATAGAACAATGGACACGATTACCGTTCACGCACACACTCGCACACACAAATAACAAGAGACAAGGGGATGTGCACACGCAAAAACTGGAAAATAAAGTACATCAATTAGCCAGTCAGTAGTTGGAGATAAGAGATTCTTTTAAGAGGATTTTAAAACGGGTACGACTCTTGGATTTTAGTGACTCTTCAATGGAATGAAGAGTGAGCGTTAAAGAGATAATTTGATAATTTGAGATTAACATGGTGTCATTGTTGATTCAAAGAGGGTTGCTCTCTCTGAATATGAATAGCCTAGTTTATCATAGACTGAAAACTAGTTGAGGCGTGATCCATAACATGGAAACAAAGTGAACACAAGGCACGACGATGTCCAGAATTTTACAGATGTTTATAAATGTGAGAGGCCCTACCACTGGCGAAATGCTCCTTCAAACGCATGGAAAAATGGCCGAAACCGT
>JAHPZR010013846.1:10000-14307 GCA_019787425.1 Platygyra sinensis
AAGATGACGGAAGTTTCTGTTGAAACATGTATTATAAATTGAAAAGTTTTGTCGTTTTCTTAAAATTCTTCACTTGTATGCTACTTTCAAGACCCTTATTTATCCATAGATATAAACAATAATCTTAGGAGTGCTCCATACAAACACATGCACAGCGAAATACAAATTTGTACTCATAAACATGTAAATAAGAATGTATTTTTGGAACAGGTAAAAGTACTGTTGTAAGTGGCTCATATTCGTAGTTGGTGTTTCAGTAAATCTTGAAAGTTAAAATCAGTGCGGAGAGACTTTACAGTCTTTATTAATCCGTAAAAGCTGAGGGTCTATTCCATACTTACAGGGGAAAATCATTTGACGAAAGAAAAGAGTTGCCCAGTCCTAAAAAAATGTTTCACCCGAGTTATTCCCTTTGTAAACCATTTTTTTTAAAGAAAGACTGTCTTGTTTGCTATCTTTATAAAAAGTGGTTGATCCAGAAAGTGATCTTTCGTTGTTAGATTCAATTCGTTCATGGTTGGTTAGCTTAAATGCGATTAAAAGGACACAGTGATTGACGGGATGCAACACTGGCGACGAGGATGTTCAGTACCTTTGCATAGGTCAATATGGAAACGGCAAGTATTGAATTCGGGGGAATTTTGTCGTTCGACTGTAAAGGCGCCATTACTTCGGTAGCTACTCAGCTACTGAGTGAAAAAGTGGAAAAATCATTCGAATACTATATTTTAGCAAAAGGAATCACCTACAGAGCTCGAAAAAAGGTTTGCTGTTACACTGGCACAGAAGTGGAAGAATTGCTCCAAGCTCTGTAAGCCGGCAGATACAGGAGTAGACAATGCTGACGAATATCAGAAAACCCTATGAACACTCGATGCTCATTTTAGCCCGCAGGTAAACGAGCCATAAGAATGGTATGTCTTCAAAAATCTAAACCAGGAGGAATTTATTACTCGATTAAGACGCCAAGCGGAAAATTGTAATTGGGATAATACAGATGAGCCGATTCGTGATCAGGTCATCGGCAAGTGTAGATCGGCCGACTTGAAGAGGAAACCATTGCTGAAGGGAGCCCATCTAACTCTGGGGGGAAAGGTGCAAGAAATCGCTTAGACCTTTTGAAGCAGTAGCTATTCAGTTGAAAATGCGAGGACCATGGTGTGGAAGAAGCATACGTCATGAAGTTATTCGTATCGAAACAAGGAGAAATCGCTGACCATTTCACTCAGGAAAAGAAGCGAAAACCAGAATGGTTAATCGCTGTGACAGAAGAGCGTCCCTTTTTAGTCGTACCAGTTATTGTCCGGCAAGAACTCGACTCCGAAAACTGCCCCAGAAACAAAGGATTTTTCTCCACGAGATGTGCCAAGAAAAGAGTGACGACGACGAGTACGCATCCACTGTGGGATGCGGAAATACAGGTGGGACGATAAATGTATTAGCTGGAGGGATTTCTGTGCAAATGCTTATTGATTTTAGGGCAAACACTGATGTGATTGATAAAGGACACGAGAGGAGCTAAAATCCAAGAAGATCGAATGCAAATCCCAAAAGTGCGAAAAGAAGCTGTATGCTTGTGGTTGTTTTGAAGCGAGAGTAGTCCTGGGTGACAGAGTTTTTGGGGCAGAGTTTGTAGTGATCGAAGGGATGGGACAACCCCTGTTGGGAGAAGTACCGAGCTTGGAGTGCTTGAAATAGGAAGTCTCATAAACTCTATAAGCAGTGACATTGTAGAAGTATTGAAAGATTCTTTTACAGGAGTAGGAAAGCTAAAAGGATACCAGCTGAAGTTGCATGTAAAAGAGGATGTGACACCCGTAGGACATCATTGAGAAAGTAAACAGTCCATCAATGGGTCAGCCTTGTAGTTGCAGTCCCAAAACCCAGTGGGGAAGTGAGACTTTGTGAAGACATGAGACAAGCAAATTGTGCGGTAGAACGTGAACGATACCCATTCCAACCATTGATGAAGTACGTCAAGACATTTAAGTGTTTAGCAAGCTGGAATTAAGATGGGGGTATCACCAAATTTAATTTTTTGAAGATTCCCGTGATATTATGACATTCATCACACGCAAAGGTCTACACCGATATAAAAGATTGATGTTCGGGATATCATCAACTCCAGAGAAATACAAGCAGATCATCCAGCAGACACTGCAAAGTATTGAAGGGGTGCACAATATCTCAGGTGATATTATAGTGCATGGTGCAACACATGACCAGCATGACGAGCGTCTGCGAAAAGTGATGGTGCGTGTACGTGAATGTGGCTTTACCCTTAACTTAGAAAAGTGCCAATTCTCCATTAGTCAGTTGGCATTCATGAGCCATGTCCTATCTAGTCGAGGAGTGGGTGTGGCCGCTGACAAAGTGAAGACAGTAGTAGAAGCAAGAAAACCAGAATCAGTTTCACATATCAGGTTATTCTTGGGTCTAGCAAATTACAGTGGGAGGTTTATCCCAGATCTTGCACCACTTTCAGAGCCACTGAGAAGACTGACAAAGAAGGTTGTTGAATTTCCATGGGGACCAGTGCAAGCAGCAGCGTTTCAGAAGCTGAAAAATAAACTGGCCCAAGCAGAGATTTTAGGATACTATGACAAAGGTGCCGAGACTAGTGTAATCACTGATGCAAGCCCTGTGGGTTAGGGCGTTATTCTCAATCAGAAACAACAGGGGCATCACGTGTGCCAGTCGAAGTCTAACAGAAGCGGAACACAGATACAGTGATAGAGAGAGCGCGAGGCGCTAGCAATCGTATGTGTTATGTATGTTGATTGGCTATTCGGGTCACGTGTTTTGACCATGTGCTTTTGCCATGTAGTGAGTTTACAGTACCCGCCATTAAACGAACTCGGTTGTGTTTATTGGTATCTAGTCGGTTGTTATTCTCCTCAAACACCACAAAGTTGGCGACGAGGATGTTACTTCGTGTTTAAAGTTAATCCTAAACTACTGTGGGAAAAATTCGACTGGTGAAGCCGCCGAAGTCCGAGCAGGAGCGAGTAATCCAGTTCCACCTGGAGTTCCAGCGATGGCTATATTTATTTCGGTCAATCCGAAGGAAGAAGAGTGGTTGACGTATGTAGAACGTTCAGAAATGTTTTTCTTAGTAAATAGTGTCTCGGAGAAAGCAGCAAGTTTGCTTACCTTAATGGGTGGAAAGATGTATGCCTTGTTAAAAGGTTAACCCACAAGTACCGGTTTATCTGCTGATACCGAGCTCAGAGGCGTAAGAATCTTTGATCATCTTACTCCTAAAACGCAGAATTTACTCTAAGCCAAGAAACTCAAATAACGTGATCACTACCGCTTTTGCTGGGCCAAGAACTCTGTTATTTACCTCTAGAAGGATGAGGGCTCCCGCGCGATCAAAACTGATAACAGACATGGATTGCCCTCAAAGATTAGCCGGGGAAACTTGATTTCCCAACACTGATAAGTATTGTTTTCTTATCTTCTCTTTTGTGTAGTCATACCGCAGATATGAATAGTCGATTGAATTTACAAAGACGTTCTCTATTTTTGTTGCGAGTTCGTTGTTTGTAGTGGTAGGTGGTTTGTAGTCTAAACAGAACGCAGAGTTGTCAGAACAGCAACAAGATTAGTTATTCCACCAAATGCAGTAATTCCACACAAAACGTCACCGCAAGCACACGCTAGGCGTGTAAATTAAACTTCGACCTCCGTCACTCTTGCATAAACACGGCCTCTGCCAGATGTACACGCGACCTCTGTCACACTTCAACAAACACGGTCTCTGCTAACACTACGTGCGTAAACACTACTGACTACTCTCTCTAAAAATACTCCTGGGAAAACCACTTAAAAACTACACCGATTCGCTTATATGCTTTACATCATAAAGTTCTAAAACTTTTCAGCTCTACTAGTAAAGTAACATAACAACATAAAACTGTTTACAGCATCATTCGTAAACGACTTAACAAAGAATTGAAAAAAAAGAAAAGAGAAAAGTTTACAGTAACAACCCCAACTAAACCGACTGAAATGCCGTTTAAGGATGTTGTGGAAGCCATGGGGGACATTTGACACCGAAACCACTTGTTATCGCAGAGAGATATAAATTCCATAAATGTAATCAAGAAGAAGGTCAGTCGATTAGAGAATTTCTTGCGAAGCTGCAGAAACTTGCTGAAGCATGCGAATTCGGAAACTACCGAGCTGAAGCCCTGAGAGTTTGAGCTCGTTTGTTGCATAAATTCCAAAGCAACAAGACAAGAATTGTTAGTTCAAACAGAGCTGAGTCTAAAGAAAGCAGTAGATATCGCCGTGGGGATGGA
>JAHPZR010013848.1:10000-12500 GCA_019787425.1 Platygyra sinensis
AGCAAACTTTTTCAAGATAAGTCAATGACAAGGTTGCAGCGTTAGGGAGCGTTACACGGTTGGCAGCCTGGAGATTTTAAAATAATATAAAACCTCTGGTACCCAGTGTGCGGTTCAAGGAACAACCGGAAACACGCTAATGGTGTGTGGTGATCGGTGTGTGAATTGTTCACAAGAGCTGGCATTGTACTATTAATTCCCCGGGGAGGGGGGGGGGGAACTCCCTTATATAAGTATGTGCGGCCCAAAGGGTGTGGTTTTTTTAGGTTGTTTTGGTCATAAATATGATATCTATTTTAGCTGATTTTGGCCATTTTGGTCATAAATAAGGTATACATGGTTTTGCACTCTAGCCTTGATATATATGGATATGTTTTTAAGAAGAATCCGCTTTTTCATCATTATTGAAAAGAAAATCAATTAAAACCCTTCGCAAATTATGTTCACGGTAATTTAACATTGGTCTGAACTAGGAAACTGGTCAAAAACTGGGTTTTGATTTAAGAGTCAGATCATAAATAGGGTTCCAAATTTTTGGTCAGGTCTTAAATAGGGTGGGGAATATCGCAGATTTTGGTCATTAAAATAAGATAGGGGTTTTGGGAAGCGGCCTTCACACCCCCACCCAATTTTTCTTGAAGTACCCCCCGGATCATTAATTAAACGAAAAACCGATAACAATTTTAAAATTCCTCTTTGTCCATTGAAATAGCCACGTCGTTTCCTAAATCATAAAATAAATTCAATAATAAAAAAAAAAACTTTAAAAATTAAAAGTTTCATTAATAGATCCATGTTTTTTTTTTCAATGATACCTTTGCTATTTGACAAAGATCAGTCTCAGCAGAGTTGCGTAACTACAGACGTTCACCTGAGGCGGGTGGGGGGGGGGGGGGGTACTTAACAAAGTTTAATACGGGGAGGCTCCGCCCCGAGATCCAACCCATTACCCTTTTATATACCATTTTGGCCGAAAGGTATCCCCTTTATATACCTTTTATTGAGATAAGGTACCCCTTTCACATACCCACTTTACAACAATGCACCTCCTTTCTAAGCCCCTGAAACGAAGCTAAGGAACAATATTACGGGAAAATATCAAGCATAACCAGAAGAAATGTTAAGCAAACGACAAGTGCTATTCATTCAGTTCACGTTGTGAAACAACCGATTTCCCTACCCTTTTATATACCTCTACTTGTGAAATCCCTACCCTTTTATATACCTGAATCCTGAAAAAGGGCTCCTTTCGGGCGGAGCCTCCCCGTATAGGCCGTGACGTCAGAAAAACCCAAAATTAAAATTTTTAGTTTTTACCTTTATCAGGTAAAAGTCATTTTCAAACATATATCTGTTGGCTTATCTTTAGCTCGGTAGACCGCTTTGTTTTGAAAATAGAACACGGTTGTTTCGCAATGCGTGACATCGGCATTGTTTCTTGGTAACATGTTACATGCACGAAATATTGATTCGCCTTATGTTTTCGAGTTCTGAGTAGCCAATATGTTGACAGAAGTGCCTAGGCGAATGTTTTCAAGTTTAACAGAGAGAATAAACGTTTTGAGAGAGCCAAAGTAAACTCTAGATGTTTCCACTGGTTTCCGGCCGCCATGTTGGAGTCTCTCAGCCGGGCTCCAACATGGCGTCTCCATACTAAACACTATAATTTTCAGTGATACCTTTTGCCGAATAACTCAAGTTCGGAATATCGCACATCCCCGAAACTTTGGCACGTTGTTTTTTTATTACTCTTCTACGATCTGTTAATTTCTTGACTCAATTTATTGAATGGTAAGCGATTTTATTTTTCACTTGCGTGATAATTAAGCTTACTTCCGTGACGTGAAAACCACGAATTCATAGAAATACTGGCAACTGATGAGATCCACATGGAGGATCGAAACAATGGACTTGCCTAAACTAAGCCGAACAGTGGCATATAAAACACGTTAAACAGTCCGGAAAGGCTATTTTTGATAAATTTGATTCATTTTGAGTCAGCCCCTAGCCGTATAGTGGGCTGGAAGAAAGGAGAGTTCAGGACGTACACGTGGACGTGGACAGATCATGCGTTCCTAAACGACGTATCGTTTTGCGGCTGTTGGACCGTTTGCTACTGGGCACGAGCAGTTTGCAAAGAAAAAGCGCGGGTTCTGTTTCTCAACATTGTTTTGTTTTGGGTTTGTTTTCTTTTTGTTGGAGAATGTCAGAGTTCTTTTGAGTGACTCATACGTAGTATAGAGAACATATTTTTCGACAGAAGGATCAGTTACTTTAATTACGTAGTCGACAATGTGGTCTCCCTCACAGATTTTATCCTCAGCCATGTTGTCGTGTTGAGCCATGTGACATTTGTGACATTTTCAAGGTGAGAAATGTGTTGTTTTGTATTATCATCCAGCATATGTTTTCTTACATGCAGCGTAGATACGTATTAAACTGCGGCTTTGCTGCTATGTTGATTCTGTACTCAGGATAACAGTTTTTATACCAGTTGAGG
>JAHPZR010013848.1:17500-20000 GCA_019787425.1 Platygyra sinensis
AAAAGCAAATGCTTGGAGATTTAAAAACAGCTGTTGCAAAAGAAATGAGCCAAAAACACATGGCAAATTACAGAGGTGTCAAACTCGGCGAAGCGACATATATACAACAACAGAAATCATGCAGCCTTATGACCTCTTAAAATTTGCCATAGCTTGATCTACAGCTTTACTCTTCTTTAAATTCCTCCTTATAACACAACATGAAGTGCCCTTCATAAACACGAGTGAAGCGACAAAAAAGTCGAGTGACCCAACAGAGAACGGCAAGTGTCACGAACCATAGAAGTCGTGTAGGTTAGTCAACCCCATTTTAAACATCATTCTCCGAAATCAACTCTTCAACGGCTCTCTCCTGTTCTTCCTTTAGTATAATTTTTCTGCTTTCCCTGCATATATTCAGAGAATCCAAAGTTTCCTTTATGCCATGATTTCTTCGCATTCTCCATTGACTCTCCATTTACAAACTTGTGTATGAAAACAAACCTTTTCCCCTGGGAAAGATGAGAGGTATAGATTAACATTTGATTGACGTTTCAATGCTGTCAGCCAATCCCAAATTCGCGTGCACTGGTGAACGCATAATTCAAAAAACCCCACGAATTTGGGCAGGTGGGAATTCAACTCGACTCTTCACCAATCCTCTCACGCCTTCGCAACCAAAACAAATGCACTTGCGCGTGAAATCCTGCCAGCTACGCAGGCTTTGAATTTCACAGTAATGACAACCGAAAGCTGTAAAGACAACCGAGGAGCAAAATCTATTTTGTAAAAATGTGTCAAAATCTATTTTATTGCACAATTTTAAACAAAAACTATGATGAAGATTTTTTGGCCGTAAGTTTACAACTGGAAGTGGTCAATGTAATGAATTTACCACCGTTGTAAATGTAAAATCTAAAGTAAAGTAACAAAATTTCCTAACGATTTGACAATTTTTTGCAGACACTGTAGTCGCGAGCATCACAACGAATAAGTTGAGATTTCATTGTTTTGTACTAGACGTTTGATTGGCTGGATTTGAAAATAGGACATTTCATTGGCTGGATTTGAAAATGTTTGAATCTATTGTTTCGGTTCAGCCATCTGATTGGTTTTCATTGTCTGTGTGGCCCCAGTTTCAGTGCACGCACTGTAAGTGTTTTCTTTTCAACACATCAGGGTTTATTATATCAGTTTACAATTTAACTCCCTGGTTTCCAATTACGGCCTTTTCCAGTTAATACTTAATGTGATTAACCGTTTTGGCCAATGATGTGTCGACTTCGTGGTTGCTTTGGTTCAATGCGCAATAATGGCAACTAAAGTATTATACATGTACAGGTGTAGATACAGTATAGATGGTCTTCCTTATGCAATAATTTCATATTTTGAGGAAATTTGTAGGTGATGCAGTTAATTTTTACAATTGTGGTAATTTGTGGGGCAGAATAAATTCTCTTTCTATTTTCAACATGTTAAACCAGGTAAACATGTAACATGAACTGTTCATTGCAGAGCTTCACGTAACTGTTGGGCAACCATGCCTTCCATAGTGATAAAGTTCTTGACTTTCAGCATACTCTTGTTTATATAACGCTCACCTTTCTGGCGACATATTGGTCACTATGGCAGTATTTATACTGCTTATGTCTTGTATACTTGTAGTGTACACATACAGCTGTATCTCCCTATATATGCCCCTCCCCTCCTCTCTCCACCATTAGATGGTCATTGGAATTTGAGAAAGGTTGGAGGGTTTTTGGAAGTTAGTACATGATCAGTTGTATGAAGTTAAACTACTGTTAGTACTAGACTTTCCATAGGGCTGTAGAAATGAAACCAAGAATCTTTCTATGAGGGCTTACATGCATCGTTACGTGAATGGTTAGATAATTTTTAGAACAACGGCAGTTAAAAGAAGGTGTGTTTTGTGTTTGCATGCAGGCGCTCTTCATATGTCAGCCGTGGAGAGGGTCGATATGACTCGGATGACAGTGGAATGTCTGATTTCATTAATGATGATTCAGAGGAGGATGAAGAAGATGATACAGACTCCAGTGCAGAGAGTGACCAGAGTTGTGACAGCAACAAGAAAGACTCGGGGGTATGCAGTGTAGAAATCAATAAAAAAAGATGCAAGAAAGGAGCAGTGTTCAGTTCAGAAGAAGAAAATCAAATATTGTGTGAAAGTGACAATGACAATTTGCCTTTGTCAGAACTGCTAGATGAAAAAAGATCAAAAAAGAAAATGACTCGAAGTGCGGCTGATCCTAATTGTAGTGAGTCAGAGGAAGAGTTTACTCCAAAACTCAAAACAGCAAACAAAAGAAGGAAAATTATTCATTGTAGTGACTCAGATGAAGAAAGTCAATCTGCGAAACAGGAAAGCAAACTAAAAAATGTTAGTGATGAGAGGAAAAACTCTGACACTGATGATGAACTGTCAAAGAATTCCCTACCTAAATCTGCCTCTTTGAGGCCACGATCAAGGCGTCTGCAACACCTTTTACAGAAGCAGGAA
>JAHPZR010013848.1:25000-32996 GCA_019787425.1 Platygyra sinensis
TCACAGTGTCTGAGAGAGCTTCTAAAGAAAACAAAACTTTTGATTGACCAGCCTGATGACAATGGTACGCTTATGAAAACCTTTTTCTTTTACATGTACACGTTGTATTTTATATTTACCTGCATTTTGTGAGAACATCCCCAGTAAACATGTAATGCATGTTACAATTTACGTGTAAGTCATACAGTGCAACTCAGATATAGCCGAACCAAAATATACGCGTATTGGGCTGACGCGCATACGCGTATACAGCATATGCGTGTATGACTCATTAGTATGTATGAGCTGTACATATGTTGCTTGCAGCCAATCAACTTGTTTCATTGTTTTCTCAAACCCTACATGTATCAAGCTATGAATATGGGAGGATTCATGCTGTTCAATCAGTACTCTATACTCATTTTCTTCATTCTTGTTTCAATATTTGATCTAATTTATGTTTTTTCATTCCAAGACTTCAGTCTCCAGTTTCAAGGATCAAGTCAAGACAAAACTTACATTTAAACAATTATTGTTTAAATTTAATTATGATATTACTGTACAATGTAGTTGCATGTATAATTAGCAACATGTACAGCTGTCCCAGTTCTTTCTCAGAATCATACCTGGTATTATGCTCACCCTCAGTTCTTTTTATATGAACTTTCTTGCACTGGGTCCATACTGCCACAACCTTGGGCATGACTTGTATTCTTCAGTATGACCCTGATTTTTTTTATTATTTTTGCTGTTGTTGTTGTTGTTGTTGTTTTTTTTTTTCATTTACCGTGAATAAAAGATACAAAGAAATTACAATTATTAGGATACAAAACTATAAAGAAAAAATAACACAGAAACCTAATAAAAACCACAGGGCTTGTAAACTTTGTAGGTTCCCTCCCAAGAAATACAAGATGACAAAAACTGTACATTATTATAGTACAGTAAATGATGTATTGACAAACCATATTTGTATGAACAGTTTAACTTTTGTTCAGCAAGTACATGTATACACATACATGAAGTAGTAGGAGGTTACTGGAATGCATGGTCACACCCAACAGTGTACATTCAAGTTTTGTTTGTCTGATTTACATGCATTTGCCAGGTTTCACTCCACTAATGTATGCCTGTGAGAGTGGGGATGCTGAATGTGTCAAGCTGTTACTGGAAAATGGTGCTTCAATTAATTGTGTGGTCAGTGGTAATTTGTATTACATGTAGTTTTTATAATTTATTATATAAACACAAGTGTTTTACTGGAAAATATACCACTTGTAAAATTCATAAAAACTACATCCGGGACCCGAGTGTTTTATTTTCCATAATTTCACACGCGAGTTTATCAATAATTTCATTGATATTAAGTTTGTCTCTTAAATTGTACTTGAATTCGTTGGTGTATCATCGAAACATCTTCGGGTCTTCCTCGAAAGTCTTTGCCAATCTTCGGAAATCTTCGGACATCTTCGGAAATTTTTGGAAAATGTTCGGGAATGTTCATCTGGCCTTCGGAACAATAATTTTGGAAAATCTTCGGAAATCTTCGGAAGGTGGTCAGAAATCTGCGGAAAATCATCAAAAATGCTGTCATCAGTATGTTTATATAATGAAAAGAACATTAGGTGCGTTAGCTCGAAAATATGAATTTTATGTTCTCGTGGCAAGAACAATACAAATGTATCTCACTTGTTCGCTGCGCTCACTTGTGACATATTGTTCTCGCCACTCGAACATAAAATTCACATCTTCTTGCCACCATGTAATATCCTTTATTTCTTAAAACCAGGATCAGAATAAATTATTGATTATTGATTGATTTACCCTTTTTCATGCTTACACATATCTACATGTATGCATACACTGCATCATTGTACAGTCATTGACTAAAGAGGATTGATAGGCAAACTTTCATCGTACAGGTTTAAGCACTCTTCCTTAAACTGATGAACAATGTGAATTCGACTTACTGTAAAATAGAAAGTTTTGCAACATATTCTTGGAAACAATTTTTGAGCCAAGTAGATTTGAAAACTTTAAGAGTCAAATCTCAAATGGATGTGGTAAAAAACAGAGTTGGGCAAAATTAATGCTTCATTCAAGCACGTTAAGTTTTCCTTGGCTATTGTTTCTGCATGCTTGCAACTGCCTTTTTAAGCTCTCACAAGAGGAGACATCTTCACATTTTTAAGCTCTCATGAGATGAGACTTAGGTCTTGTCTCCGGAGTCAGGATTCTCATCTCACAAGAGGGTGGTAACTTACTTTTGGGCCTTACTGTAACTAATTAAAATTGCTGTTTCTCCATTAAACATTGGATACAGTGTACCTGGGAGCATGTACTGTATGTGTGCTTCACACCTAACAAATAGAAGCATTAATTTTAGAATATTTCTATACAGTTAGAAACAGACGTAAAAGTTTTGGAGAATGTAAAACCAAATAATTTGAAACCATCAGGCTGTGGCAAGTATTCCAGAGCTTTTTCAAGTTCTCTCTAAGTTGTTACTGTATCTGTAGAGATACAGATAATTACTCATAAAACATTGTAATCCAATGGTCAGAATGATTAATCTCTTTGTTTGTGTGTTCATTACATGTGCATTGTACACTCAGTGTATTTTCGTAATATCAGTAGTGGGTGAATAAAATTACAATAATTATTTTGCCATAATTTATCGTCTACAACCCACTACAAACAGGTGTGTTCTGTTCCCATTAGGACAGTCATGGCACCTCAAGCCTTCATCTAGCTGCCATGTCGGGGGACACTGAGTGTGTCCAGTTACTGCTCAACTTTGGACACCAGGTTGATTGTGTCGACAAATGTGGTTGGCCACCATTACTTTATGCCAATTTCAAAGCTCATGAGAGCTGTGTGTTAGCACTTATGAAACCTAAACCAGACCAGGTGTTTGTGTTGGGAACATTGTTAAGAAAAGCAAGGAATGAGTTGGACAAGAAAAGAACAGTCAAGGTACATGTACATTGTACACTGTGTAGTGATGTTGTTGCAGGCTGTGTGGGTAAAAACTGGCTACCAGCTTTTTTCTTCAGCTGACAGAAAATTTTCATATACATGTTCATGTACATGTACATGTATGTATCATGGGACAAAAAATATGCAAGAAAAGAAAGATTATAGGCTAGGAAGCCAGTTGAGTTTGAGAATGAACCTGTTTAGTGTTTTTTTTCTTACATTGTAGTGCAGTTCTGGACTATATATAGTTTTCAACTTGTAGTCCACTTTTTTCTGCCACTAAATCATAAAACAGGAACATAATATTTAACAAGTTTAACTAGACTGTTTAGTACACCTTTTTTGTTTTTGTCATTACCTAATTTTGACAACTTCCAATACATGTACTTAATATTTATTATAGGTTCCATTTGATTTATCTTGTAAGGATTAAAAACTTAATACATGCATAAGTGCATGGGAGGGAGCAAGGGTGTGAATGAAATCAAGGACTGGTGGGAAATTGAACAATTTACTACAGCAACTACAGCATAGCCTACTTTTGAGCAGTATCGTTTTGTGTCTATGTCTTTTTCAGAGTAAAACAAAAACTGTAAATAACTAATTTTTCAATCCTGTTGTCTTATTTAAGGTGGTCAAAAATGTGCTGGTTTCTCTGGCAAATCATGATGCTTACTACACAGTTTTCAATGACTTCATTCGACAAAATCCTGAAATGTTGGACGAGAATAATTATGGTCTTCTTCAGCACATTTGGAGAGCCATCCTGGATTTTGACAATAAGAGAAGGTGGTTCCTTAAGAAGCTGTCACAGATTAGGTTTGTCTATGATCTTCTAAAACTTGGCCTCATTGCAGTGGAGATGGCTTACACAGAGCTGTCACTAAGTTGAGGAGGTCGCAATCTAAGAAATGTTTATACAACCCTGATTCAATTTTCACATTAGCGATAGTTTTACTTATTGTATGCACAGTGTAAGTTGCAAAGCAATGTTTTTGTAACTGCTAAGAAATCATGTCCATAGGTAATGATTTTGGCTAGGAGGGCCCTAAAGGTAACTAAACAATACCACGGGTTCCTTTGCTGTCCCCTGAAAACAGGCTTTTGGTCAAATGGGTGTCCAACTTTTGTGTGGTCCGCCCTCTATTAAAGAAATTGTTTTATTCTTCACATGTTGCCTTACAAATAGTTCGTTGTGGCAGGGCCTATAGCGCATTTTGGACACCCACCTTTCAAATCCTGTCTAAAAGCCTGACTGGAAGATTTTGAAAATCCAGACTGGCTCACACAGCACTGTTAACCACTCTTCCCTTAGTGACAGAGCCTCCTCATATAGGCCATCAAAGAGATAACTCCATCCCCTCCCCCTCCCTCCTGGATCATAACCTATGATGAAAAACTACTGGTACATGCAGGTTTGACAGAGCCTCCTCATATAGGCCATGGTTAGCGCAGTTGGTAGAGCGCCAGTCTTCCGTGCGGGAGGTCGAGGGTTCGAGCCCCAGACCAGACCAACACTCAGGGTCTTAAAATAACTGAGGAGAATGTGTTACCCCGTCTCCTGCATCTTCATTAGGGACCTTCAGATTGGACTACGAGAACGAGATTGAGTACGAGTGCGAGTTTCGAATTTCAAACAAGTGGCGTTTCTAGAGTCTTCCCTCTACATGTTAGTGTTTAGGTACAGAGGGAAGCTTATGGGATGAGATGGGCCTGTATTGTTATAATTTGGAGCCTGCAAATTAGAATTGAAAAGTCGTTCTCGTACTCGATCTCGTACTCGTACTCAAATCTGAAGTCCCCTATTGTTACATAGTCAGCAGGGGACGTTAAAGAACCCACACACTTATCGAAAAGAGCAGGACATGTTGTTTACTGTGTTGTGGTCTGGACTAGTCTCACGGGTTGGTGCTACAGATAGGGTTAACCTCATAGCACCTTTCCCCCTTGGACAGAATTGTCCAAGAAAAATTACTAGAAAAAATAACTAATTTGATTTACTGTTGTTGACATTTTTTGAATTCTTTGAAACATTTCAGAGAAAGTAGCCCATACAGCTGGGCATCTGAAAGTATATCCTTGGACATTGACAGAGAAAACGTGCTAGGCAGTGCTATAAACCAGATGGGGAAAACACTTGGACATGCCCTGCGAAACAAATCATTCCATGTCACTTTCAAGAATGAACCTGGTAGGTTACATGTTAAACTTCTCTGATACACATGTAGCACTCTACGGATCACAGAATGCCAGAATTGCTGACTGCCGAATAGTCTGTAGAAGTTTATACACTTTATATGTATCAGGATTTGCTTTTCTCTTCTTTACTATTGTTCTTTAAACAACAAACCTTCTATTTGGTGGCAGTTTACCTCCTTTTGCGGTCTGTACCGCACAAGAATGTGCTCTTTTACTTTAAAAGTTTCCGCTTTGTGGCGTCGCTTGTAGCTCTTTACCATTCGATCGTTAAGCTTCTTGCTGTAAAGCTTTTCTCTTCGTCTGATCTTCTTTACTTTCTTCAGGAGGCCGACTAATTTCCGTTTTTTGGCGCTGTGGTAACGATGTTATCATCAGAATCTACACAGTTCAGGGGCGGCTTCACTTATTGATTTGACTTCCGCCCATAGTATATTTCGAAAGGAGACCTCCAACAAAGTTCTTTTTTACATTCCTCATTCAGAATCCGATTGTAGTCTTCAAGATTCTCTGCCCAGTTAACCCCTTTTTTGTCCAGGGATACTAGGTCGTACATGATTTTTTTTCTTAATCGTCTATGTGATTCCTCAGCCTTTCCAGGGGACTGCGGGTGGTAAGGTCTCGATTTAATTAGCTTTATTTTTAATTGTTTGCAAAGAGGTTGGAGGTGGTTGACAGCCTCTTTGTTTAAGTCCATCAGGTCAATTTGATGCTGACCTTGAACGGTCTTGGCGGTTACTGACCTTGGGGTAGCTTTATTTGTGAATTTGACATTATGAATGCGATACTTTGCTTCGTTGTTTGTCACGCGTAGGGTATTTCTTTCACTCAGACCTGCGAAGCCAGCTGCGGCTCGAGCCTCCATCTCCTTATTAACACTTGAACTTAATTCTCTCGCGCATCTTTTTATTTTTACCCGGCCAGGAGTTATTTCCGCTCTTTTCACTTATTGCATTCTATCGTTGCTAAACTAGCTTTGTGATCTCCAAAATAGCAATTGCGAGAAGCAAGGAGAACGCGATTTTTTTTTCGTCCTCTCAGTTTAGTACGCAGAGCGAAATATCAAGGAACAAAGTATTTGTACCCTGGGGAGTAGTGAAGTCGTATAATTTCTACCAAACGTTCTTTTCAGAGGAAATTAGAAATCTTTTTACAAAGTGCGACAACTTGTTATTACAAAGTGCGACAGCTATTTTATTGCAAAGTGCGACCAGTGTTATTACAAAGTGCGACAGGTATTACAAAGTGCGATGATTATTACAAAGTGCGACAGAACACCATAGTCCAAACAAGTTGCCCAAATTTTCCTGCAAAATCGCCGGTTTTACAAAGGAAACACATACAAGCAGTCGGTGATTCTGATGCTGTTGTTATTGCATAGGATAGCAGTCATCATTTTCAGTCCAAAATTGGCAAATTGACGGTCTTTTTTAGTTGGAAACGTTCGTCAAATCAGTGCAAAACCGATTGCTTTCCGGCGAAATGTGCCCAGAAAATTTCCATGAAATCGGCCGTTTTCTATCGATGGCTTGTCAGCGAAATTTCCGCGAATTTCTCCCAAAATCAGCCGTCTTTTTACGAATTTGCCTTTGAAAATCCCACGAAATTTGACTTTTTTTTCCGCGACCTACGGTACCACAAGCCCTGAGTCATTGTCAGAACCAAAACTAACAAAGTGCCCGGACTTAGGGGTGTTCACTAAGTAGGGCTTGGTCTCTACATGTATCAATTTTGTGAAATGTGTACAAAGTGCGGCAAATGGCAAGTATGAGTTTAATGAGCTGAATGTTTCTTGTGAATCTTATGCTCTGAAATTCACCACTGTTAACTCTATCAAGTACATGTACATGTATAAGTTTACCAATTTTAGTACCCTGTGGATCTTATTTGTGACTATCAAGCTCTATCTCAGTTAACATTATAGTCCCTATTTTGTTGTTGTTGTTTTCCTGATAGCATGTTATACTGTAAGAACATATAGTGGAGATTTCTGATGCTTGCAGCTGCATCTTTAAAATGTATGCCGCTCAAACGTCGAGCAATAAGTGCAAAAGTTATTTACTGAAAATCTACTCACAGCATGGTAACTTTTTGAATACTTTTTTCAAACATCTCACAATAATAGGCCCTTTGCATGATCCGGTTACATGGTACGGAATAAATTATCCTGGTACACAAATTATTGTACACAGTGGGACTACCATACAAAGGAACTCGTACCAGTCCAGCCCGACTTTCTTTGTTTTGGAAGTCTCAGCAAAATTTATTCCGCACCATGTGACCAGATCGTGCAAGGAGCGTATTCATTTCTCTAGGGACCCCGCAATTAAATTCCCGAAACATTCTCGAGAAAGTTAATGTCAAACTTCGTAAGAATGTTAATTTGTTTATTATTGTGTTCAACTAACGCGAAACGGTCGTTTTAATTGAAATATGGGTAACTTTCAAGTTCAATTTTCTCTCGCGGGGTCAGCTTGAGAGCTGAAGTCTCCATACCAGTAACTTTCAGTTAAAATATTACCATGCTATCAGGTTTTTTTCGAACTTTATTTTTGCCATTATAGTTCGAGTGATCTGCGGAAATCATCTTAAAATGTTTACATGTCGAGTACTAATATAGCATAACCTGTTGTCCTACATGTGTCTTTAAACCGCAAATATATTGTACATCTGTGGATATATAAAACGATTAACATTCCCAGTTAACAATGGTGTAATTCTGTGCTTTCCTAAAGGTATCTGCACTGGTCCTAAAAGGGAATTCTTCGCTTGCTTCTGTAAAGATGTTATTGATCCTAAGCGTGGCCTCTTTATAGTCACGGATGATGCTCAGTACAGGTAA
>JAHPZR010013849.1:0-13843 GCA_019787425.1 Platygyra sinensis
TTTGACGGTTGACGGTAAAAATATTCCGTTTTTGACGGTTGACGGTTAATTTTTTGGCCATTTGACGGTTGACGGTTAACCCCATTGAGACCCTCGTGTATGACCCGTGTATGTTCAGTTCAGTTTGAAGCACTCCAAGAACATTGTGGTAAATGGAAGCCGCCAAATCTTATAGTGAATTTCCGTCGGCGGTGTTTCTTGTGTTCCATTTATCGAGACTGTGAGCCGACTGGTTTCCCGTGAAAACTTCCGAGAAGATCTTGGGTGCATCAAAACATGGCCGCCAATAATTTCTCTCGCCTAAGCTACCGAGTTATTTTGGTCACATCAAAAAAACAAAACAAAACAAAACAAAAAAAAAACATTAAATTTAAGCAAACCTGAAAACGATTACTTTACAAGATCGAAAAACACTTAGTGCTTAAACCACAAAGGCACGAGGATTATTTAGGATGGAGAAGTCTGGCACGAATTTCGAACTTGAAAAATTTAGTCTACACTTTTCAAGATGCGCCGAACCGTGACGTAACACTCCTCTAAATCGTTATATTCACGAAATGCCGAGTGAGTTGTTAAATAAGTCAAATGTTGCCAACAAATAGTGACTAGCAGTAAGAAACATTTTAAATAAACAATAAATTTTTCAGCGGACCTTAGATTAACTGTAAAGTTGAAACTGTTGCGCTGATTAATATGTCTCACTGGAAATGGAAGACCAAAAACATATATTGTTTTTTGATCTTGTGTCGAGATTTAATTTTGTCACGGAATATCAATTTTCTTGAGAGAAATATTGACCTTGACAGGTTTTGTACTTGACTAGATTCGTGCTAAAAATTTTATTGCAGTAATCACTTAAATAATTCAGTCACTGAGATTCCGCGAAGATTCGCATCCCTGAAGCCATATTTTGTCAGCCATGTTCTTCTGTACTGCACTTCTAAGTGCATTTGCATCTAATATAAAATATCACTAGTACTATAGCTCACTACGTTTTGTTAAGCAGTTAATGTACGATAACTTCAGTTAAAAGAAGATCTACGCGAGTTGTATATATCATGCGTTCAGCGTAATTCCTTTGCCCCAGATAAAGCGGAGATGAAGCACAGAAGCCGCCGATAAGGCACTAAGCCACAACTTCTAGGAAACCTTTGGCGTGACGGCCGCTGATTACTTCGCCAGTAATCAATTACGCTGTACGTTAAGTTTAGAAGCTTATAGTAATTGAATTCGAGACACTTTTAAAACTTACATGACTTACTTGTCATTACATTTCAGCTTAGGATCCAGAAACTGCCCGGAGTACAAGAATCTTCACGCACAAACTGTCTGTAGTTGTTTCTGAGAATTCTGGCAGATTTTCCGGTTGATGTTGTACTTCCTTTTACTGCGGTGAGATTATTTTCATTCCGTGATCCACTTGAAATGACTATTTTTGACCCTGGAGGAGTGATCTTTGCCACTTCTGTTTTTGATGTCAATACTTCTGAAAAGTAGTCGGCAAAACTTGAGAAAACAGAGTATTATTGGCTCGTGGAAGTTAATTAAATTCTTTTCGATTAATCCAAGTGTCGCACGTCAGTTTAAGCATAACCAAACTTAGAAGAAAGATGTTACATGCCACACCAATCCATGAGATACAATATTGCCGACACATCATAATATTTGAGATAATGGTTATCATTTCAGATCATTTTCTCCAAGCGAACGAAATGGGTAGATCTTACACACTCGCAGGTCAACTCACAGTTACGCTGCAGACCATATAGGAATTCTGTTCAACTCTGTAAAGAATGGCTTCACAGCATTTTCAAACTATATACTATAGATGCCTTCTTTCTGTTTCTTCACGTTTACTTGAAGACAAAGTTTTAAAATGCAGATAGTGACTTTTCTAGAATAGATTCGGTTTCTTTCCTACTACACTTGTTCGCCAGTTTTCCGACTTCACTTGTTACATTTAGCATTGTAATGAGAATTCGATGAATTCTCTGAAACAGAGATACCACTTCATCACTTCCTGTTGCCCAGCATTCTTGTTTCTCACTGTTCCTACGTTACATTCTTTTACCATGGTACTGATTATTTTACAGAAGCAATACAGCGATGAACAATCAAAGAAGGTCTGTTTTGGTTATTTTAATGATCACTAAGTCCTTAGAAAACAACTCCCTTTTTAACTAAGCCAGCACTTATTTTCCCTAAACGTCATCATCGACACGTAACCTTGGAATTCAATTGATCGCTGATTAAATATCTCATTAATAGCAAATTTGTTGTGTTTGGCGTAATAACAGACCAAAGATTTGAATGTATACAAAGAGCTTAACGCGTTGCATGACTATCGCTCAGCTATGCTTCCATAATAAAAGAACTTTTCATGGACAGTCCAACATCGCCTCAAAGATGTACAAAGTTAAGAGGATTAATATTGATCCCTCGTAGATAAGTAGCACTCTGAGCACGAGTTTGGACTATTTATTCTTTTTTTTTTATTCTTTTTATAAACAAAAGGAAAATCAACTGAGGCAAACAATGATCCTTGTAAAGACCCCAGATTTAATGAATATTTACTTTGACATAACAGATAAGATACAACTTTATTTAACTACGCCGGCCACACACAACAAAAGCTGGTTTCCAGGTGGGGCGTAGGTAAACACGTTAGAATAAGTTCAAAAAAGGTATGTATGAAAGGTTTGATTAAAGGAAAAAATATTTATATACATATTACATGTGGACAGAGACACGAGGGCTTAGCAAAAAGAGTATTGGAGTGTATCTAGACTAGTAAAGGCCCGTTTACACGGTCGCGGCAACTCGATGCAATTTTTGTCGCGCTAGAGTTGCAACTTTAAAATCGCACGTGTAAACCAGGTGCGATTTTCAATGCGATTTGTCGCGGCCATATCGTAAGGGTTTCGAACATGTTTGCAACTTTAGCGCGAGAAAAATTGCACCGAGTTGCCGCAACAAAAATCGCCTGTGTAAAAGGGCTTATAAGGGGCCTTAAGGTCTGATATGAAAATAGTTAGAGTAGGCTGAAGTAGAGCAGAGCGGAGGAGGGAACAAGAGGGGAGAGCCGTAGGGTAGGGTAGACTAGGCTTTGGTAGGGTAGAGTAGAGTAGAGTAAAGAAGGTAAAGCAGAGCAAAGAAGAAAAGATTCTGTACTTTTACAGTGTAACCATGCAACGCTTTTTCCAAAGCACATGCAGATGAAAATTTATAGCCTAATTACATTTTAAAAATATTTCACATCTAGTCGGTCCCCTAACGCCTGAAGCAACAGTATGGTGGCCTGCTGGTAAAGTGATGGCAGATACAAACGACATCTGTCTCCTATTCTGATCTGCTGTGATAACTTTCATCCCCCGGGGGGGGGGGGGGGGTATTTCCAAATATGGGCTATATAGGTACGTACCGCGGAATAGGGTATGGTTTTTGAGGTTCTCGGTCCTTAAATAGGGTATCTTTTTTTACCCTTTCGTAACTGTGTTCCTGGTGTAGTCCTTAGATAGGGTAGCTAAATCGTATTATCTAATACTGGAGTGCGAAAACGCCCGCTATACGAATGTTTTTTTTTTTAAAAAACTTGATGTATCCTTTTAAGTATAAACAAAATGCTTAGTTTGCAACAGAAGAACAGAGGTTTAATTGCCTTAAATAGGGTGTCATTTTTCGTGTTTGGGCCTTAAAGAGGGTATCAATTTTCGCTTTCTTAGTCCTTAAATAGGGTCAGGGTTTAAGAACCTTCGCGGCACACCCCTATCCAAAATTCGTGGGAGTACCCCCCCCCCCCCGGGCTTTCATCCCCTTTGCGAAAGTTATAAAGAGGCTTCCATTAGTAATGGTTGTTGTTTTTTTAACCATGTTTACCGGCTCATATTGTGCTTGAAGTTAATCAACTGTTATTAAAGGAGGGGTTTCACCTGAATAGGAATGAAATTTGAAGTAGTAGTTTTAAAAGGGAATAAAAAATTGAGATATTGTAAACGACAAATAAAGAAGACAGTTATCCAAGTTTAAGGTGTGTGCGTTCTACCAAAGTTGAGATATTCGTCGAAATGTGCCGCACAAAATTACAGAGCCTAGTATGGAGCCGCCATGTTGGAGGACCTCTTTAGTCCTCCAACATGGCGGCCAGCAAATAGCGTAAACATCTGGAACTAACTTTGGCTATTTAGTGGACTGGTTATCTGAACCGAACCAAAACATATTTACAAAAGTACTTCTCCTGATACTTCAACTCCTAAAATGGCTAAAAATCACGAGAAAAGTGTATATTTTTCGACAACGCGATCGTAGGGTTATGTCACGCACCGCCATAACTTCGTAATTCAAAATGCGCTGGTTTCCAAACGAAGGATGCTATTGAGCTGGAAAGTTGTAAACAGCCATAAATTTGGTACTTCTTATGCCTGATGAGGATAAAACCCTTAGTGGCTTTTTTGTTTTGGATTTGAGATTTGATGACGTCAGGTGCACACACTCTTTTGTTAAGATTAAAAAGGGTGGGAACACTACTAGGCAGTTGACCCCCCTCCCCCCAAAAAAGAGAGAGAGCCCCAGGTTGATAGTAGTAGGTGTTCTGAGCTCTGTTCCTTTTGTGGATGGAATCCAGCGTATTCGAAACCAATTAATACATCTATTTCTCCTGTTGGTCTTGTTATTTCTTCCTTTGTTACGTTTCTGAATAGGCGATGTACTCCATCTAAGTTTACAGTTTGAATATCGGAAGTTATTTTATCTATGCCGTATACGTCGATTTGTAACTCTTGTCCTCCTTTGTCAATTAGTGTGAGCTCGTACTTGCGGGACATTAACTTCTCATTAACGCCTCCAACCTTGACCACCGTGGGGGATAATTGAGCATTTATTCCCTTGAGTTTTTCCTCTTTAGCTTTTTTATTTGTGATGAAGCAGAGGGAAGCGCCGTTGTCCCATAATACGTTAGCAAATCCCTTTTTGTCTGAATCCTTTGAACTTGTAGAAGACATGTATCAATACCTCTGTTGTTACACGTATTGGCAGATGCAGGGACATCAATTTCGTGTCTTTCTTCATGCAGAGTCGCATGATGTCTCCTGGTACAATCATTTACTCCACAGACGCCCTTATTCCTGCATTCCTGAATTCTATGACCTCGCTTGAGACATGTCTTCTACAAGTTCAAAGGATTCAGACAAAAAGGGATTTGCTAACGTATTATGGGACAACGGCGCTTCCCTCTGCTTCATCACAAATAAAAAAGCTAAAGAGGAAAAACTCAAGGGAATAAATGCTCAATTATCCCCCACGGTGGTCAAGGTTGGAGGCGTTAATGAGAAGTTAATGTCCCGCAAGTACGAGCTCACACTAATTGACAAAGGAGGACAAGAGTTACAAATCGACGTATACGGCATAGATAAAATAACTTCCGATATTCAAACTGTAAACTTAGATGGAGTACATCGCCTATTCAGAAACGTAACAAAGGAAGAAATAACAAGACCAACAGGAGAAATAGATGTATTAATTGGTTTCGAATACGCTGGATTCCATCCACAAAAGGAACAGAGCTCAGAACACCTACTACTATCAACCTGGGGCTCTCTCTCTTTTTTGGGGGGAGGGGGGTCAACTGCCTAGTAGTGTTCCCACCCTTTTTAATCTTAACAAAAGAGTGTGTGCACCTGACGTCATCAAATCTCAAATCCAAAACAAAAAAGCCACTAAGGGTTTTATCCTCATCAGGCATAAGAAGTACCAAATTTATGGCTGTTTACAACTTTCCAGCTCAATAGCATCCTTCGTTTGGAAACCAGCGCATTTTGAATTACGAAGTTATGGCGGTGCGTGACATAACCCTACGATCGCGTTGTCGAAAAATATACACTTTTCTCGTGATTTTTAGCCATTTTAGGAGTTGAAGTATCAGGAGAAGTACTTTTGTAAATATGTTTTGGTTCGGTTCAGATAACCAGTCCACTAAATAGCCAAAGTTAGTTCCAGATGTTTACGCTATTTGCTGGCCGCCATGTTGGAGGACTAAAGAGGTCCTCCAACATGGCGGCTCCATACTAGGCTCTGTAATTTTGTGCGGCACATTTCGACGAATATCTCAACTTTGGTAGAACGCACACACCTTAAACTTGGATAACTGTCTTCTTTATTTGTCGTTTACAATATCTCAATTTTTTATTCCCTTTTAAAACTACTACTTCAAATTTCATTCCTATTCAGGTGAAACCCCTCCTTTAATAACAGTTGATTAACTTCAAGCACAATATGAGCCGGTAAACATGGTTAAAAAAACAACAACCATTACTAATGGAAGCCTCTTTATAACTTTCGCAAAGGGGATGAAAGCCCGGGGGGGGGGGGGTACTCCCACGAATTTTGGATAGGGGTGTGCCGCGAAGGTTCTTAAACCCTGACCCTATTTAAGGACTAAGAAAGCGAAAATTGATACCCTCTTTAAGGCCCAAACACGAAAAATGACACCCTATTTAAGGCAATTAAACCTCTGTTCTTCTGTTGCAAACTAAGCATTTTGTTTATACTTAAAAGGATACATCAAGTTTTTTAAAAAAAAAAACATTCGTATAGCGGGCGTTTTCGCACTCCAGTATTAGATAATACGATTTAGCTACCCTATCTAAGGACTACACCAGGAACACAGTTACGAAAGGGTAAAAAAAGATACCCTATTTAAGGACCGAGAACCTCAAAAACCATACCCTATTCCGCGGTACGTACCTATATAGCCCATATTTGGAAATACCCCCCCCCCCCCCCCGGGGGATGAAAGTTATCACAGCAGATCAGAATAGGAGACAGATGTCGTTTGTATCTGCCATCACTTTACCAGCAGGCCACCATACTGTTGCTTCAGGCGTTAGGGGACCGACTAGATGTGAAATATTTTTAAAATGTAATTAGGCTATAAATTTTCATCTGCATGTGCTTTGGAAAAAGCGTTGCATGGTTACACTGTAAAAGTACAGAATCTTTTCTTCTTTGCTCTGCTTTACCTTCTTTACTCTACTCTACTCTACCCTACCAAAGCCTAGTCTACCCTACCCTACGGCTCTCCCCTCTTGTTCCCTCCTCCGCTCTGCTCTACTTCAGCCTACTCTAACTATTTTCATATCAGACCTTAAGGCCCCTTATAAGCCCTTTTACACAGGCGATTTTTGTTGCGGCAACTCGGTGCAATTTTTCTCGCGCTAAAGTTGCAAACATGTTCGAAACCCTTACGATATGGCCGCGACAAATCGCATTGAAAATCGCACCTGGTTTACACGTGCGATTTTAAAGTTGCAACTCTAGCGCGACAAAAATTGCATCGAGTTGCCGCGACCGTGTAAACGGGCCTTTACTAGTCTAGATACACTCCAATACTCTTTTTGCTAAGCCCTCGTGTCTCTGTCCACATGTAATATGTATATAAATATTTTTTCCTTTAATCAAACCTTTCATACATACCTTTTTTGAACTTATTCTAACGTGTTTACCTACGCCCCACCTGGAAACCAGCTTTTGTTGTGTGTGGCCGGCGTAGTTAAATAAAGTTGTATCTTATCTGTTATGTCAAAGTAAATATTCATTAAATCTGGGGTCTTTACAAGGATCATTGTTTGCCTCAGTTGATTTTCCTTTTGTTTATAAAAAGAATAAAAAAAAAAGAATAAATAGTCCAAACTCGTGCTCAGAGTGCTACTTATCTACGAGGGATCAATATTAATCCTCTTAACTTTGTACATCTTTGAGGCGATGTTGGACTGTCCATGAAAAGTTCTTTTATTATGGAAGCATAGCTGAGCGATAGTCATGCAACGCGTTAAGCTCTTTGTATACATTCAAATCTTTGGTCTGTTATTACGCCAAACACAACAAATTTGCTATTAATGAGATATTTAATCAGCGATCAATTGAATTCCAAGGTTACGTGTCGATGATGACGTTTAGGGAAAATAAGTGCTGGCTTAGTTAAAAAGGGAGTTGTTTTCTAAGGACTTAGTGATCATTAAAATAACCAAAACAGACCTTCTTTGATTGTTCATCGCTGTATTGCTTCTGTAAAATAATCAGTACCATGGTAAAAGAATGTAACGTAGGAACAGTGAGAAACAAGAATGCTGGGCAACAGGAAGTGATGAAGTGGTATCTCTGTTTCAGAGAATTCATCGAATTCTCATTACAATGCTAAATGTAACAAGTGAAGTCGGAAAACTGGCGAACAAGTGTAGTAGGAAAGAAACCGAATCTATTCTAGAAAAGTCACTATCTGCATTTTAAAACTTTGTCTTCAAGTAAACGTGAAGAAACAGAAAGAAGGCATCTATAGTATATAGTTTGAAAATGCTGTGAAGCCATTCTTTACAGAGTTGAACAGAATTCCTATATGGTCTGCAGCGTAACTGTGAGTTGACCTGCGAGTGTGTAAGATCTACCCATTTCGTTCGCTTGGAGAAAATGATCTGAAATGATAACCATTATCTCAAATATTATGATGTGTCGGCAATATTGTATCTCATGGATTGGTGTGGCATGTAACATCTTTCTTCTAAGTTTGGTTATGCTTAAACTGACGTGCGACACTTGGATTAATCGAAAAGAATTTAATTAACTTCCACGAGCCAATAATACTCTGTTTTCTCAAGTTTTGCCGACTACTTTTCAGAAGTATTGACATCAAAAACAGAAGTGGCAAAGATCACTCCTCCAGGGTCAAAAATAGTCATTTCAAGTGGATCACGGAATGAAAATAATCTCACCGCAGTAAAAGGAAGTACAACATCAACCGGAAAATCTGCCAGAATTCTCAGAAACAACTACAGACAGTTTGTGCGTGAAGATTCTTGTACTCCGGGCAGTTTCTGGATCCTAAGCTGAAATGTAATGACAAGTAAGTCATGTAAGTTTTAAAAGTGTCTCGAATTCAATTACTATAAGCTTCTAAACTTAACGTACAGCGTAATTGATTACTGGCGAAGTAATCAGCGGCCGTCACGCCAAAGGTTTCCTAGAAGTTGTGGCTTAGTGCCTTATCGGCGGCTTCTGTGCTTCATCTCCGCTTTATCTGGGGCAAAGGAATTACGCTGAACGCATGATATATACAACTCGCGTAGATCTTCTTTTAACTGAAGTTATCGTACATTAACTGCTTAACAAAACGTAGTGAGCTATAGTACTAGTGATATTTTATATTAGATGCAAATGCACTTAGAAGTGCAGTACAGAAGAACATGGCTGACAAAATATGGCTTCAGGGATGCGAATCTTCGCGGAATCTCAGTGACTGAATTATTTAAGTGATTACTGCAATAAAATTTTTAGCACGAATCTAGTCAAGTACAAAACCTGTCAAGGTCAATATTTCTCTCAAGAAAATTGATATTCCGTGACAAAATTAAATCTCGACACAAGATCAAAAAACAATATATGTTTTTGGTCTTCCATTTCCAGTGAGACATATTAATCAGCGCAACAGTTTCAACTTTACAGTTAATCTAAGGTCCGCTGAAAAATTTATTGTTTATTTAAAATGTTTCTTACTGCTAGTCACTATTTGTTGGCAACATTTGACTTATTTAACAACTCACTCGGCATTTCGTGAATATAACGATTTAGAGGAGTGTTACGTCACGGTTCGGCGCATCTTGAAAAGTGTAGACTAAATTTTTCAAGTTCGAAATTCGTGCCAGACTTCTCCATCCTAAATAATCCTCGTGCCTTTGTGGTTTAAGCACTAAGTGTTTTTCGATCTTGTAAAGTAATCGTTTTCAGGTTTGCTTAAATTTAATGTTTTTTTTTTGTTTTGTTTTGTTTTGTTTTTTTGATGTGACCAAAATAACTCGGTAGCTTAGGCGAGAGAAATTATTGGCGGCCATGTTTTGATGCACCCAAGATCTTCTCGGAAGTTTTCACGGGAAACCAGTCGGCTCACAGTCTCGATAAATGGAACACAAGAAACACCGCCGACGGAAATTCACTATAAGATTTGGCGGCTTCCATTTACCACAATGTTCTTGGAGTGCTTCAAACTGAACTGAACATACACGGGTCATACACGAGGGTCTCAATGGGGTTAACCGTCAACCGTCAAATGGCCAAAAAATTAACCGTCAACCGTCAAAAACGGAATATTTTTACCGTCAACCGTCAAATGAGCGAACCAAAATTAGCCGTCAAATTTCTCAGCAACCTCGTTCCCAGGGCCTTTTACTGAATTTGGGGCAGGGCCCCACTCCTAAGCCAAGGAAAAGGCCCTGGGAACGAGGTTGATTTCTCATCGAGACCGTCAAGTTATGCTGTTAATAAAGGATCGTTTTAGTATATCACAGAAATACAAACTGGTGCTTGTTAGCCTCGAGTAAAACGGCTAGCGACAGAGCTGACCACCCAACCACGTTCCCAGGGAGTCTCCACCTTCCCAGCGCATACCGTGGGAGAACTGCCGTGTGGTTCCCAGCCACCAGCTCCCAAATGTGTTGTTTGGAGCTGGCGCTTAAAGGGGCGCTTTACACCCGTGTCGGCAGTAAAGGGCAGACTACATAGGGCTTTTGGTCCTGTTGCTGCCCGACGGCTACGCCATGCTGATGAGGCCTAACGAGACCGAAACAGCTGTCCATGGCTGCAACTGCCCTGGTGATATGGCTGTGCGCATGCGTAAGGTACTGGCCGGGCCGTGGGTTGGTGGTTGGGTGTGTCACTTGCTTTTTATTGTTGTTCTCACATCTTACCGCCCCCGCTCTATGCGGCGTTAAGATGAGAGACCCTGGGAACGAGGTTGCTGACTTCCGCTCGGTTAACACTTATGGTGTCGTAAAACGTCATTCATCACAGGTCACTTCGCATGACCTCGCTATCGCTGTTCGTTTGCTGTTACAAACATGACTTCCAGTATAGACCATTTTACAGTCGTGTGCTCAGTGACCTGGCCATTGAATGGCAGCGAGGCTGTAGGTGACCTTCTTTTGATACAGACGTCACTTCTTTTATTATATAAATCAGGTTGTTATAATGCTAACTAGATTCTTTTACATGGCAAAACCAGAGAGGTCTGTATCAAAGCAAGGTCAACTCCAGCCTCACTGCCATTCAAAGACCAGGTCACCGAGCAACCTCGTACCCAGGGCCTTTTCCCTGGCTCGGTTGGTCACCGAGCAGCCAACTGTATCAAATATTGATGGAACAATGGAGCGTTATACAAAATCAGCCTTTGCTGAAAACAATTTTAAAAAAACCTCCAATAATCTCGGACAAAAAAGGGCAAATCCCTCAAAGGCACGCTCTTTAGGGCCAAAATATGATTTCAAGGCGATTATCTCGCGACGCGACATTGAAAGCCACCATGAGAGTCCGTGCAGGTCTGTCATCATTACCTTTTCATCGCGTTAATACGTCCAGCGGTAACGGAGGTGATGTAATTACGCTAATAATACTCATGGTTGTCATAGTTGAAGACCAATAACCTCATTTTTAGTGCACAAATTATAGGATTAGTTCCAGTATTCAAATATGAGCAAAATTATCTCGTTTTATTATAATTTACAGCCAAATTTGTGCTTTAAATTCGTGTGACAAACGTCATTCCGAAAAATTAACCGTCAACCGTCAAATGACCTAAAATTTAACCGTCAACCGTCAAAACGACTTATTTTTAACCGTCAACCGTCAAAGGGACCCCCCCCCCCCCCCCCATTGAGACCCTCATACACGGGTATGTGGGTTACAACCGGCGGTAGGCCTGGAACTACCTAGTGACAGAATCAAAAAGTGAAAACCGGGCGACAAAAGTGAAGATGCGCTTATAAAGGCAATCCGATTCGATAATAAAATACAACAACTTACATCACGTTCACAATTAACTGTGAATCTAATAATGATAAAAATCGCAACATTCCAGCTCAGGAACAGCATAACTAAGAACAATTAATTAATGAGGTGCAATTATTAAGGACCCAGACATAGCAAAAGTACCGACGTTTTCTGTGTCGTCCTGGCACAATTTTTTTGTTAATTACTTGTGGTCACATCAAGCGCTAACAGCTAAAATAACGACAGAGATAACTAATACAAATGTAGCTGGCGTTCTCTTCACTGTCACTCTGAACGTAGCCTTCGAGGACATAAAAATGGAGTTAATTCACGGGGGAGGTAAGGTCAACTTGGTGCACACATTAAGGCTATGGAAGAAGATTCATGCTTTCCAGTCTGGGTCCTTTTTTTCTCTTTTAGCCGCGGCCTATAAATTCCAGACCAATCCGACGTAAAACTGAAGAATGGGCTCATGTCTGACACAAAACTGAGAGGTTGCTTAAATTTTTCTATTGCTTGATTTATTTAGTGCTTTAGTACGGCCTTGAAATGCCACTGAAAATCAAAAAGGGGGGTTGGTGGCGAGCTGAGGGCTGGAAGCCTACCCCACAGTGCAATGCGATTAATGATATTTACAACATTCTCTTGTCACATATTTTACCGGCTGTGAATGACGCAGCTTTTCAATTTACTGAAAGAAAGCGAATTTCTGAATCAAACTCTTATGCAAAAATCTTCCCTTTGCGTTAAATTAATGCATGTAGTACATAACAGCAATAATGTTGAATGCACTGGGAGAAATCTCGGCTTGTTTCACCGATACAACAAGCAGCACAATTTGGACAGGAAAATTTATGCACAGCATACAGCATACTTCCGGAGCCTATCACGAAGAGATTCTTTCACGTTACGTAAGTTCTTAAGTTAAAAATAGAGAAAACAAATTTGCAAAATCGATTGGCATGCTTTTGCCAGCGCACCCTCTGCTGTGCAATACCTGAGAACCAGCCAATGTAAAGGATCTTGAAATGACAGCGGTGATTCTTGTGGTTCGACACCTGCCGCGGGTTGAAACCGTCTCCTTCTACCTCCTTGGAAATGACGTGAGAGCAACTAGGCTCTAATACACTGCGGAGCAAGCAAAGGCGAAGCTGCGACTATAGCTTTCTTTCACGCTTTTCAAGACATGTTCGGGAAAGAGATTCTTGCGTAGAATTGCATCGATTTTCTGACAATGACTAAAATGGTTAAAAAGATGTTTAAAAAAGTCGTTTTGGTTTTAAAAATTATACTCTAGTACCATCGGGCAACATCCTGAATTAATTCTTTTTACTCCATTGCTGTCTTCTGCACAACTGCATATGTCAGGGAGAATAACACTGCAATCTACTGAAAGTGATTCATTTATTTTGCTGATTGCAAACATCAAAATTTATACGACTCTCATTGAAAAACTGTTTCACCGGCTTACAAAAAAATGCAACCTAAATAGGCTAGTTTCGAATTGTGCAGCAACAAAAGAACAGAGTCGAGGTTCAGGGGAATAATTTGCATTTTCCTTTGTTTTGAACAATACAAAATGCTAATTATTCCCCTGAACCTCGACTCTGTTCTTTTGTTTCTGCACAATTCGAAACTAGCCTATTGTAAGTCATCTCCTCGCACACGAGGGAAGGCCACGCCCAAGAGCAAAAGGTAAGTGTCAAGATGACCGGTAAATTACAACTTATCTCCCAGTAGAATCGAAGAATATGAAAGGCTCACTTTAAATACAAAATTCCACGATATATATCTCGCTTTGATAGCCAATCAAAGTGCGAGTTCTAATTACTTGTCGCAAATTAAAGACTATGCTAAGTTTCAGAGCTAATCTTACAGGTTAATTTGGTTTTATCAACTGAGTTGATAATGTGAATTAGCCACCGTAAAGAGATTCGAAAGCTGACGTTTCGAGCGCTAGCCCTTCGTCTGAGCGAATCGAGGAATTGTGGGTTGTGTGTGGTTTATATAGAGAAATATGGAGCTACGTTATTGGTTG
>JAHPZR010013850.1:0-25000 GCA_019787425.1 Platygyra sinensis
GTGCAATCAAATCATTTGACCCACCATACAAGATATCCATGTTGTATTCCCATGGTCAGTACTGCTGGCACTGAGTGAATCTGGTCCACTGTTGGGAGATGAATCACTGTATGCTTCAGCTGAAGCAATTGTCTCAGTGCTTTCTTCTCCGTCTCCCTCACCAGAACGTAACTTGACTTGTAGACACTTCTCGCTTCATCTCCTCATCAGCTAATGCTGCACGTTCATCTCCTGATACGCAGCTGCCTAAAGTAGTCTGTTCCCCTCCAGGCGGGCTAACATCATGATTCGCTGTATCACAGTGTGCGTCTGACAACAGATTGCCCGCCGTCTCACTATCTTCACTGATTCGCTCTGCATCATCATGACTGTTGTTTGTTGTGGTCTCGGCAAGCTCTTCAGTCTGCGATAACGCTGACATTAATTCTTCATCTGTACACTCAGCTGATGGATGTGCTTCTTGTTTTACTGATGTACATGTAACTGACTGACTTGCAGTGCTCTGTGAAGAGTCCTGCCGTGTTTCTTTGTCGACATATTTAGCAAAGTAAGCATTTGGCAATGGACTGTACATGACGGAACAAAAGCGAACTACTGATCAATGCACCAAACATAATTATTGCATATAGACATATCATAAAATATACAGCTTACTAACCAAACTCTAGGGATGTGCTGTAAAATATTGACTTATAAGTGCAGTGGCGTCTGTGCAGATCGAACAATATTCTCTCCGTGCGGTACCAACTTGGTTAAGAAGACAGTTATTACAGGGCATTTGTACATTAATTCATGAGCTTTGGAAACAACAACAACAAAATATATCCGAAAAAAATAGTATCACTTTACCTGTACTGAGCATCATCCGTGACTATAAAGAGGCCACGCTTAGGATCAATAACATCTTTACAGAAGCAAGCGAAGAATTCCCTTTTAGGACCAGTGCAGATACCTTTAGGAAAGCACAGAATTACACCATTGTTAACTGGGAATGTTAATCGTTTTATATATCCACAGATGTACAATATATTTGCGGTTTAAAGACACATGTAGGACAACAGGTTATGCTATATTAGTACTCGACATGTAAACATTTTAAGATGATTTCCGCAGATCACTCGAACTATAATGGCAAAAATAAAGTTCGAAAAAAACCTGATAGCATGGTAATATTTTAACTGAAAGTTACTGGTATGGAGACTTCAGCTCTCAAGCTGACCCCGCGAGAGAAAATTGAACTTGAAAGTTACCCATATTTCAATTAAAACGACCGTTTCGCGTTAGTTGAACACAATAATAAACAAATTAACATTCTTACGAAGTTTGACATTAACTTTCTCGAGAATGTTTCGGGAATTTAATTGCGGGGTCCCTAGAGAAATGAATACGCTCCTTGCACGATCTGGTCACATGGTGCGGAATAAATTTTGCTGAGACTTCCAAAACAAAGAAAGTCGGGCTGGACTGGTACGAGTTCCTTTGTATGGTAGTCCCACTGTGTACAATAATTTGTGTACCAGGATAATTTATTCCGTACCATGTAACCGGATCATGCAAAGGGCCTATTATTGTGAGATGTTTGAAAAAAGTATTCAAAAAGTTACCATGCTGTGAGTAGATTTTCAGTAAATAACTTTTGCACTTATTGCTCGACGTTTGAGCGGCATACATTTTAAAGATGCAGCTGCAAGCATCAGAAATCTCCACTATATGTTCTTACAGTATAACATGCTATCAGGAAAACAACAACAACAAAATAGGGACTATAATGTTAACTGAGATAGAGCTTGATAGTCACAAATAAGATCCACAGGGTACTAAAATTGGTAAACTTATACATGTACATGTACTTGATAGAGTTAACAGTGGTGAATTTCAGAGCATAAGATTCACAAGAAACATTCAGCTCATTAAACTCATACTTGCCATTTGCCGCACTTTGTACACATTTCACAAAATTGATACATGTAGAGACCAAGCCCTACTTAGTGAACACCCCTAAGTCCGGGCACTTTGTTAGTTTTGGTTCTGACAATGACTCAGGGCTTGTGGTACCGTAGGTCGCGGAAAAAAAAGTCAAATTTCGT
The DNA here is from genome assembly GCA_019787425.1 of Platygyra sinensis. Classification (NCBI taxonomy): domain Eukaryota; kingdom Metazoa; phylum Cnidaria; class Anthozoa; order Scleractinia; family Merulinidae; genus Platygyra; species Platygyra sinensis. Next base: position 2,088 of record JAHPZR010013850.1, read on the forward strand.
GGGATTTTCAAAGGCAAATTCGTAAAAAGACGGCTGATTTTGGGAGAAATTCGCGGAAATTTCGCTGACAAGCCATCGATAGAAAACGGCCGATTTCATGGAAATTTTCTGGGCACATTTCGCCGGAAAGCAATCGGTTTTGCACTGATTTGACGAACGTTTCCAACTAAAAAGACCGTCAATTTGCCAATTTTGGACTGAAAATGATGACTGCTATCCTATGCAATAACAACAGCATCAGAATCACCGACTGCTTGTATGTGTTTCCTTTGTAAAACCGGCGATTTTGCAGGAAAATTTGGGCAACTTGTTTGGACTATGGTGTTCTGTCGCACTTTGTAATAATCATCGCACTTTGTAATACCTGTCGCACTTTGTAATAACACTGGTCGCACTTTGCAATAAAATAGCTGTCGCACTTTGTAATAACAAGTTGTCGCACTTTGTAAAAAGATTTCTAATTTCCTCTGAAAAGAACGTTTGGTAGAAATTATACGACTTCACTACTCCCCAGGGTACAAATACTTTGTTCCTTGATATTTCGCTCTGCGTACTAAACTGAGAGGACGAAAAAAAAATCGCGTTCTCCTTGCTTCTCGCAATTGCTATTTTGGAGATCACAAAGCTAGTTTAGCAACGATAGAATGCAATAAGTGAAAAGAGCGGAAATAACTCCTGGCCGGGTAAAAATAAAAAGATGCGCGAGAGAATTAAGTTCAAGTGTTAATAAGGAGATGGAGGCTCGAGCCGCAGCTGGCTTCGCAGGTCTGAGTGAAAGAAATACCCTACGCGTGACAAACAACGAAGCAAAGTATCGCATTCATAATGTCAAATTCACAAATAAAGCTACCCCAAGGTCAGTAACCGCCAAGACCGTTCAAGGTCAGCATCAAATTGACCTGATGGACTTAAACAAAGAGGCTGTCAACCACCTCCAACCTCTTTGCAAACAATTAAAAATAAAGCTAATTAAATCGAGACCTTACCACCCGCAGTCCCCTGGAAAGGCTGAGGAATCACATAGACGATTAAGAAAAAAAATCATGTACGACCTAGTATCCCTGGACAAAAAAGGGGTTAACTGGGCAGAGAATCTTGAAGACTACAATCGGATTCTGAATGAGGAATGTAAAAAAGAACTTTGTTGGAGGTCTCCTTTCGAAATATACTATGGGCGGAAGTCAAATCAATAAGTGAAGCCGCCCCTGAACTGTGTAGATTCTGATGATAACATCGTTACCACAGCGCCAAAAAACGGAAATTAGTCGGCCTCCTGAAGAAAGTAAAGAAGATCAGACGAAGAGAAAAGCTTTACAGCAAGAAGCTTAACGATCGAATGGTAAAGAGCTACAAGCGACGCCACAAAGCGGAAACTTTTAAAGTAAAAGAGCACATTCTTGTGCGGTACAGACCGCAAAAGGAGGTAAACTGCCACCAAATAGAAGGTTTGTTGTTTAAAGAACAATAGTAAAGAAGAGAAAAGCAAATCCTGATACATATAAAGTGTATAAACTTCTACAGACTATTCGGCAGTCAGCAATTCTGGCATTCTGTGATCCGTAGAGTGCTACATGTGTATCAGAGAAGTTTAACATGTAACCTACCAGGTTCATTCTTGAAAGTGACATGGAATGATTTGTTTCGCAGGGCATGTCCAAGTGTTTTCCCCATCTGGTTTATAGCACTGCCTAGCACGTTTTCTCTGTCAATGTCCAAGGATATACTTTCAGATGCCCAGCTGTATGGGCTACTTTCTCTGAAATGTTTCAAAGAATTCAAAAAATGTCAACAACAGTAAATCAAATTAGTTATTTTTTCTAGTAATTTTTCTTGGACAATTCTGTCCAAGGGGGAAAGGTGCTATGAGGTTAACCCTATCTGTAGCACCAACCCGTGAGACAAGTCCAGAGCACAACACAGTAAACTACATGTCCTGCTCTTTTCGAAAAGTGTGTGGGTTCTTTAACGTCCCCTGCTGACTATGTAACAATAGGGGACTTCAGATTTGAGTACGAGTACGAGATCGAGTACGAGAACGACTTTTCAATTCTAATTTGCAGGCTCCAAATTATAACAACACAGGCCCATCTCATCCCATAAGCTTCCCTCTGTACCTAAACACTAACATGTAGAGGGAAGACTCTAGAAACGCCACTTGTTTGAGATTCGAAACTCGCACTCGTACTCAATCTCGTACTCGTAGTCCAATCTGAAGGTCCCTAATGAAGATGCAGGAGACGGGGCAACACATTCTCCTCAGTTATTTTAAGACCCTGAGTGTTGGTCTGGTCTGGGGCTCGAACCCTCGACCTCCCGCACGGCAGACTGGCGCTCTACCAACTGCACTAACCATGGCCTACATGTATATGAGGAGGCTCTGTCAAACCTGCATGTACCGGTAGTTTTTCATCATAGGTTATGATCCAGGAGGGAGGGGGAGGGGATGGAGTTATCTCTTTGATGGCCTATATGAGGAGGCTCTGTCACTAAGGGAAGAGTGGTTAACAGTGCTGTGTGAGCCAGTCTGGATTTTCAAAATCTTCCAGTCAGGCTTTTAGACAGGATTTGAAAGGTGGGTGTCCAAAATGCGCTATAGGCCCTGCCACAACGAACTATTTGTAAGGCAATATATGAAGAATAAAACAATTTCTTTAATAGAGGGCGGACCACACAAAAGTTGGACACCCATTTGACCAAAAGCCTGTTTTCAGGGGACAGCAAAGGAACCTGTGGTATTGTTTAGTTACCTTTAGGGCCCTCTTAGCCAAAATCATTACCTATGGACATGATTTCTTAGCAGTTACAAAAACATTGCTTTGCAACTTACACTGTGCATACAATAAGTAAAACTATCGCTAATGTGAAAATTGAATCAGGGTTGTATAAACATTTCTTAGATTGCGACCTCCTCAACTTAGTGACAGCTCTGTGTAAGCCATCTTCACTGCAATGAGGCCAAGTTTTAGAAGATCATAGACAAACCTAATCTGTGACAGCTTCTTAAGGAACCACCTTCTCTTATTGTCAAAATCCAGGATGGCTCTCCAAATGTGCTGAAGAAGACCATAATTATTCTCGTCCAACATTTCAGGATTTTGTCGAATGAAGTCATTGAAAACTGTGTAGTAAGCATCATGATTTGCCAGAGAAACCAGCACATTTTTGACCACCTTAAATAAGACAACAGGATTGAAAAATTAGTTATTTACAGTTTTTGTTTTACCCTGACAAAGACATAGACACATAATACTGCTCAAAAGTAGGCTATACTGTAGTTGCTGTAGTAAATTATTGTTCAATTTCCCACCAGTCCTTGATTTCATTCACACCTTTGCTCCCTCCCATGCACCCATGCATGTATTAAGTTTTTAATCCTTACAAGATAAATCAAATGGAACCTATAATAAATATTAAGTACATGTATTGGAAGTTGTCAAAATTAGGTAATGACAAAAACAAAAAAGGTGTACTAAACAGTCTAGTTAAACTTGTTAAATATTATGTTCCTGTTTTATTATTTAGTGGCAAAAAAAAGTGGACTACAAGTTGAAAACTATATATAGTCCAGAACTGCACTACAATGTAAGAAAAAAAAAACTAAACAGGTTCATTTTCAAACTCAACTGGCTTCCTAGCCTATAATCTTCAAATTTTTCTTGCATATTTTTGTCCCATGATACATACATGTACAGTGTACATGTACATGAACATGTATATGAAAATTTTCTTTCAGCTGAAGAAAAAAGCTGGTAGCCAGTTTTTACCTACACAGCCTGCAACAACATCACTACACAGTGTACAATGTACATGTACCTTGACTGTTCTTTTCTTGTCCAACTCATTCCTTGCTTTTCTTAACAATGTTCCCAACACAAACACCTGGTCTGGTTTAGGTTTCATAAGCGCTAACACACAGCTCTCATGAGCTTTGAAATTGGCATAAAGTAATGGTGGCCAACCACATTTGTCGACACAATCAACCTGGTGTCCAAAGTTGAGCAGTAACTGGACACACTCAGTGTCCCCCGACATGGCAGCTAGATGAAGCTTGACGTGCCATGACTGTCCTAATGGGAACAGAACACACCTATTTGTAGTGGGTTGTAGACGATAAATTATGGCAAAATAATTATTGTAATTTTATTCACCCACTACTGATATTACAAGAATACACTGAGTGTACAATGTTCATGTAATGAACACACAAACAAAGAGATTAATCATTCTGATCATTGGATTACAATGTTTTATAAGTAATTATCTGTATCTCTACAGATACAGTAACAACTTAGAGAGAACTTGAAAAAGCTGTGGAATACTTCCCACAGCCTGATGGTTTCAAATTATTTGTTTCACATTCTCCAAAACTTTTACTTCTGTTTCTAAATGTATAGAAACACTCTAAAATTAATGCTTCTATTTGTTAGGCGTGAAGCACACATACAGTATATGCTCCCAGGTACACTGTATCCAATGTTTAATGTGAGATGAGAACCCTGACTCCGGAGACAAGACGTAAGTCTCATCTCACGAGAGCTTAAAAATGTGAAGATGTCTCCTCTTGTGAGAGCTTAAAAAGGCAGTTGCAAGCATGCAGAAACAATAGCCAAGGAAAACTTAACGTGCTTGAATGAAGCATTAATTTTGCCCAACTCTGTTGTTTACCATATTCATTTGAGATTTGACTCTTAAAGTTTTCAAATCTACTTGGCTCAAAAATTGTTTCCAAGAATATGCTGCAAAACTTTCTATTTTACAGTAAGTCGAATTCACATTGTTCATCAGTTTAAGGAAGAGTGCTTACACCTGTACGATGAAAGTTTGCCTATCAATCCTCTTTAGTCAATGACTGTACAATGATGCAGTGTATGCATACATGTAGATATGCCTAAGCATGACAAAGGGCAAATCAATCAATAATCAATAATTTATTCTGATCCTGGTTTTAAGAAATAGAGGATATTACACGGTGGCAAGAAGATGTGAATTTTATGTTCGAGTGGCGAGAACAATATGTCACAAGTGAGCGCAGCGAACGAGTGAGATACATTTGTATTGTTCTTGCCACGAGAACATAAAATTCATATTTTCGAGCTAACGCACGTAATGTTCTGTTAAACATACTGACGACAGCATTTTTGATGATTTTCCGCAGATTTCCGACCACCTTCCGAAGATTTCCGAAGATTTTCCAAAATTATTGTTCCGAAGGCCAGACGAACATTCCCGAACATTTTCCGAAAATTTCTGAAGATGTCCGAAGATTTCCAAAGATTGGCAAAGACTTTCGAGGAAGACCCGAAGATGTTTCGATGATACACCAATGAATTTAAGTACAATTTAAGAGACAAACTTGATAACAATGAAATTATTGATAAACTCACGTGTGAAATTATGGAAAATAAAACACTCGGGTCCCGGATGTAGTTTTTATGAATTTTACAAGTGGTATATTTTCCAGTAAAACACTTGTGTTTATATAATAAATTATAAAAACTACATGTAATACAAATTACCACTGACCACACAATTAATTGGAGCACCATTTTCCAGCAACAGCTTGACACATTCAGCATCCCCACTCTCACAGGCATACATTAGTGGAGTGAAACCTGGCAAATGCATGTAAATCAGACAAACAAAACTTGAATGTACACTGTTGGGTGTGACCATGCATTCCAGTAACCTCCTACTACTTCATGTATGTGTATACATGTACTTGCTGAACAAAAGTTAAACTGTTCATACAAATATGGTTTGTCAATACATCATTTACTGTACTATAATAATGTACAGTTTTTGTCATCTTGTATTTCTTGGGAGGGAACCTACAAAGTTTACAAGCCCTGTGGTTTTTATTAGGTTTCTGTGTTATTTTTTCTTTATAGTTTTGCATCCTAATAATTGTAATTTCTTTGTATCTTTTATTCATGGTAAATGAAAAAAAAAAACAACAACAACAACAACAAAAATAATGAAAAAAATCAGGGTCATACTGAAGAATACAAGTCATGCCCAAGGTTGTCGCAGTATGGACCCAGTGCAAGAAAGTTCATATAAAAAGAACTGAGGGTGAGCATAATACCAGGTATGATTCTGAGAAAGAACTGGGACAGCTGTACATGTTGCTAATTATACATGCAACTACATTGTACAGTAATATCATAATTAAATTTAAACAATAATTGTTTAAATGTAAGTTTTGTCTTGACTTGATCCTTGAAACTGGAGACTGAAGTCTTGGAATGCAAAAACATAAATTAGATCAAATATTGAAACAAGAATGAAGAAAATGAGTATAGAGTACTGATTGAACAGCATGAATCCTCCCATATTTATAGCTTGATAGGGTTTGAGAAAACAATGAAACAAGTTGATTGGCTGCAAGCAACATATGTACAGCTCATACATACTAATGAGTCATACACACATATACTGTATACGCGTATGCGCGTCAGCCCAATATGCGTATATTTTGGTTCGGCTATATCTGAGTTGCACTGTATGACTTACACGTAAATTGTAACATGCATTACATGTTTACTGGGGATGTTCTCACAAGATGCAGGTAAATATAAAATACAACGTGTACATGTAAAAGAAAAAGGTTTTCATAAGCGTACCATTGTCATCAGGCTGGTCAATCAAAAGTTTTGTTTTCTTTAGAAGCTCTCTCAGACACTGTGAAGCATCCTTGGTTGCTTCCCAAGTTGTTTTAAAATGAGATGCACATTCTACAGCAAAATGTAGGATATTTCCTCCATCATCTGTCTTATAAGCACAAGCATTGGCACCCATCCTAAGCAAGACTTGGACACACTGTTGAAGGAAAACAGCTTCTGCAAACTACTGCATAAAATTCTACATATACTGTATAAAGTAACTTCTGAAAACAAAATCTACAAGTACATGTGTATACTACTACATGTGCTACAAGCTACAAAGTAAGTTGTATTAACGAAAGTTTTCCATGATTCACCATCTTGCCCAGGGATCCATTCTTTAAATGAAGCTTTGCTTTGCTACAGTTTGTCTGAAATGTATGGTTGAAATATATGTACATGTTGTGGCACAACTGAATGCTACAAGCCCCAAAAACTAACTGAAATGTTTTTGATCTTCATTCCCAAAGTTTTGTTTGAAATGAATATGACGAGCTTTACATAATGTTCAGTTGCTATGAAGTGCTAAAAGTACACTGTACATGTAACCTAGAAACGGTAAGGAACTACATTTAGCTCTCCATCTGGGGATGGGGTTAGAGACATGTTCACATGTACAGAGATGAAGTCACTTACGTGTAATGCCACAGAAACTGGGATAAATGTATAAAGCTCTTGTGATATGAGGAGCACTTGGCTTGATGCTTGATATGCAGGCTTAATTTTTCCTTCAGATCAAGTTGTTTATGTTAAATAAATTCACCTTTTCGGCATTAGATTTCATGTGTAGTGTCACATGACATATGATGTAAACAAACCAGGAAAGTTCGGACATTCTTGTCAACCACGCACTACACATGTACAAAGTTTTCAACTTTGTCTACTACTATAATTTTCCCTTTGCTTTAAGTCTTTGAACATGAAATAGTTTTAGCTTCAAAATGGCAGAAAAATAATAATAAAAGGGACTTCAACGCTATGAGTGTGGCAGTACTTAAAAAATAATTGCAGGATTGTGGCGTTTCAGTAAGTGGCTATTTGAAAACTTCGCTCATGAAAATTGCTTCCGCAGTTGAAAGAATGGTTTTGGCAGTGGATCCAAACTTCGAGAATGATCAAACCGCTGATGCTGACAAACTACAGTAATAATTTATGGCATCCTAATTCCCAATCCATTATCCCTGCAGACCCTGAACAACTTCAACTCATGGCTGCCATTTGGGTTGTACAACATTTTTAACTAAGTATTTCATTTACCACTCCACCGATTACGAGTTGCACTAACAACTTCAGACCTACAGCTGTACAGAGTATTTAAGAAATTCCGGCAACTGATGAGATCCACATGGAGGATCGAAACCATGGTCTTGCCTGAACTAAGACAAACAATGGCAGATACAATGCACAACACAGTCAACAGACTTGCGGGTAAAGAGTTACGTACATTTGAATCCTGTGGAACTTAAATGATCAAAGGAGGAATAAACCTATAAATCGAGCTCCTGAAACATAAGCTCAATCAGATAGTGCAAAAAAACATAAGAATTTCTCTAGACAAACGTATAGCTTTCTTGATGTAAAGCTATGGCGTCTCCGAAGAAAAACGTACATGTACCAGGGCAAATGTGATGCCCATGATGAGAATCTTCCTACTGTACTTGCAAACAGTTCTAATCACAGCCGAACCCGGCATTACAGTATGCAAGTAAGCAACATGTTCACAGTAAATGCCATATTTTGCCCCTCAAAAGCAGATACTTGGAGACTTAAAAACACATCTTGCAATAGAAATGAGCCAAAAACAATGCACTAGCACATGGCAAAATATAGAGGTGTCAAACTCAACAAAGCAACATGTAGATAACAGTGGAAATCATGCAGACCTATGCCATAGCACGATCTCAGACTAACGGCTCTAATTTCTCTTTATAGCCCTTCATAAGCAAGAATGAAGCAACAAAAGGGTTGAGAGACCGAAACGAAAATGGCAAAATTAATGTACAAATGCCATGAACCATAGGAGTCGTGTAGGCCTGTCAACTCCATTTCACACAGACAAAATGTAGACTAAACTGTCTTTCGTGCACATGAATAAGTCACTGCGGTGACATGCTTGTATCCTCTTTTGCCTTCTTGCCCTTTGTCTAACTGCACCAGGAAAATGGAACAACTTCACTGGATCGCTGTTTGGGTTTCTTTTCCATGATTCAGGGTATCCCAAATCATTTCAATTTACAAGTACCAAAAGTACATGTATGTTTCTGTCAGAACAAGTTACATGTACACTTATCAAACACGTGTGGCTGACTAGAATGTCAAAACTTTCCCGGTTTGTTTACATCAGAAGTCATGTGACACTAACACATGAAATCTAACACCGAAAAGGTGAATTAATGAATTCTAGAAATGAAAAATTAGGAAAGCTTGAAAATAATCAAACCACCAAGACGTCAGTTAAAAAAAAAAACATACATAGACAGACTCAACTTAAATTCAGTTGCCTACCTCATGTTGTCCAGCAAATACTGCTGCAACCAAAGGGAAAAACTTCCTAACATCACTTTGTCCAAGAAGCTTTGTAGAGGTCTTCTTGTCTTTACTAAACAAAAGTTCCAGGCATTTTGCTCGGTTATGGCCATTCAAACCATCTCTTCTCTCCCCAATAGCAAAGTGTAACAAGTTCATTTCTTGCAGATTGTTCACCATACTCTTATTAATATTCTTAATGTTTGCATGATCAAGTAACAGCTGAACACATTCTGGATGTCCATCCAGAGCATAAGCAATGGCTGGAAGATGATAGCAATCCACAGCAGTCCGATCGGCACCATGCCAAAGAAGAAGTTTCACTAGTTCCACTTTGCCTTCTAATGCTGCCAAATGCAAGGCTGTTCTCTTTCTGTAACCAATTTCATAAACGCGATCAGGATCTTCTTTTATCAGCTTACTCACCAAAGGCATATCGTTTTCAAGAACAGCAGCATGAAGAGGTGGATATCTTTTGCACATGTCACTGACTGCAGCATCATCAGCATCAGTATCATCACTGTCATCCTCCATCTTGATGCGCCTCCATTTTGATGCTTTCCTCTCCTTTTTCCTTTTCCTTCTTTTTCGCCGCCTTCTGAAATGAGTGTCCTCGCCTTCCATGTCATTACATGCAACTTCTTCCTCCTGCTGCTTGCCTGTAAATGTGTCCAGAAGCTTCAGAAACTGTGATGCACCGTCAGAATTCATCCCTTCATCAGACATCTCTCCATCTTTGACTATAAAGTCTCTGTCATTCTCATCTTCCTCAAGTTCACTGCTGTGCATTTCAAAGCATGCTTCAGCCTCTTTTAGAGGATCCAGCTCTTCCTCTGAACTAGATGCATCACTGCTTTTGGATTCATCACTATCTCTAGACAATTTTTTGTTTGCATGTCTCTCTTTTGGATCCAGTTTTGCTGTTTGTCTTTTCTTCAATAAAGAGTTAAATGTTTTTCGATGTTTGTCTTCCTGCTTCTGTAAAAGGTGTTGCAGACGCCTTGATCGTGGCCTCAAAGAGGCAGATTTAGGTAGGGAATTCTTTGACAGTTCATCATCAGTGTCAGAGTTTTTCCTCTCATCATTAACATTTTTTAGTTTGCTTTCCTGTTTCGCAGATTGACTTTCTTCATCCGAGTCACTACAATGAATAATTTTCCTTCTTTTGTTTGCTGTTTTGAGTTTTGGAGTAAACTCTTCCTCTGACTCACTACAATTAGGATCAGCCGCACTTGGAGTCATTTTCTTTTTTGATCTTTTTCATCTAGCAGTTCTGACAAAGGCAAATTGTCATTGTCACTTTCACACAATATTTGATTTTCTTCTTCTGAACTGAGCACTGCATATAGGGGACTGGTTATGAAGCCCGGCAAACATCAAAGGGGTAAACAAAGATGGCGAGATTTATGTTGGAAGGTCCACGACAGTGCACAATCTTTTGTTTTGCCCTCATACACTATGCATGAATTATGTAACCAACACGTTTCTATTGGCTAGTTTCTCAGAACGGAGTAAACAACTATTGTATTTTGTGCACCGTCAAAGCCAAAAAAGCGAACAAAAACCTAAAACAAAGAACTTTGTCGAGTTTCATAACCATTCCCCTCTATTAACTATGGTTAAACCAGGTAAACATGTAACATGAACTGTTCATTGCAGAGCTTCACATAACTGTTGGGCAACCATGCCTTCCAAAGTGGTAAAGTTCTTTGACTCTCAGCATACTCATATTTATGTAGCGCTACCTTTCTGGCGACATATTGGTCACTATGGCAGTATTTATACTGCTTATGTCCTATATACTTGTAGTGTACACATACAGCTGTACCTCCCTATATATGCCCCTCCCCTCCTCTCTCCACCATTAGATGGTCATTGGAATTTGAGAAAGGTTGGAGGGTTTTTGGAAGTTAGTACATGATCAGTTGTATGAAGTTAAACTACTGTTAGTACTAGACTTTTCATAGGGCTGTAGAAATGAAACCAAAAATCTTTTTATGAGGGCTTACATGCATCATTACATGAATGTTTAGATAATTTTTAGAACAACGGCAGTTAAAAGAAGGTGTGTTTTGTGTTTGTATGCAGGCGCTCTCATATGTCAGCCGTGGAGAGGGTCGATATGACTCAGATGACAGTGGAATGTCTGATTTCATTAATGATGATTCAGAGGAGGATGAAGAAGATGATACAGACTCCAGTGCAGAGAGTGCCCAGAGTTGTGACGGCAACAAGAAAGACTCGGGGGTATGCAGTATAGAAATCAATAAAAAAAGATGCAAGAAAGGAGCAGTGCTCAGTTCAGAAGAAGAAAATCAAATATTGTGTGAAAGTGACAATGACAATTTGCCTTTGTCAGAACTGCTAGATGAAAAAAGATCAAAAAAGAAAATGACTCCAAGTGCGGCTGATCCTAATTGTAGTGAGTCAGAGGAAGAGTTTACTCCAAAACTCAAAACAGCAAACAAAAGAAGGAAAATTATTCATTGTAGTGACTCGGATGAAGAAAGTCAATCTGCGAACAGGAAAGCAAACTAAAAAATGTTAATGATGAGAGGAAAAACTCTGACACTGATGATGAACTGTCAAAGAATTCCCTACCTAAATCTGCCTCTTTGAGGCCACGATCAAGGCGTCTGCAACACCTTTTACAGAAGCAGGAAGACAAACATCGAAAAACATTTAACTCTTTATTGAAGAAAAGACAAACAGCAAAACTGGATCCAAAAGAGAGACATGCAAACAAAAAATTGTCTAGAGATAGTGATGAATCCAAAAGCAGTGATGCATCTAGTTCAGAGGAAGAGCTGGATCCTCTAAAAGAGGCTGAAGCATGCTTTGAAATGCACAGCAGTGAACTTGAGGAAGATGAGAATGACAGAGACTTTATAGTCAAAGATGGAGAGATGTCTGATGAAGGGATGAATTCTGACGGTGCATCACAGTTTCTGAAGCTTCTGGACACATTTACAGGCAAGCAGCAGGAGGAAGAAGTTGCATGTAATGACATGGAAGGCGAGGACACTCATTTCAGAAGGCGGCGAAAAGAAGGAAAAGGAAAAAGGAGAGGAAAGCATCAAAATGGAGGCGCATCAAGATGGAGGATGACAGTGATGATACTGATGCTGATGATGCTGCAGTCAGTGACATGTGCAAAAGATATCCACCTCTTCATGCTGCTGTTCTTGAAAACGATATGCCTTTGGTGAGTAAGCTGATAAAAGAAGATCCTGATCGCGTTTATGAAATTGGTTACAGAAAGAGAACAGCCTTGCATTTGGCAGCATTAGAAGGCAAAGTGGAACTAGTGAAACTTCTTCTTTGGCATGGTGCCGATCGGACTGCTGTGGATTGCTATCATCTTCCAGCCATTGCTTATGCTCTGGATGGACATCCAGAATGTGTTCAGCTGTTACTTGATCATGCAAACATTAAGAATATTAATAAGAGTATGGTGAACAATCTGCAAGAAATGAACTTGTTACACTTTGCTATTGGGGAGAGAAGAGATGGTTTGAATGGCCATAACCGAGCAAAATGCCTGGAACTTTTGTTTAGTAAAGACAAGAAGACCTCTACAAAGCTTCTTGGACAAAGTGATGTTAGGAAGTTTTTCCCTTTGGTTGCAGCAGTATTTGCTGGACAACATGAGGTAGGCAACTGAATTTAAGTTGAGTCTGTCTATGTATGTTTTTTTTTTAACTGACGTCTTGGTGGTTTGATTATTTTCAAGCTTTCCTAATTTTTCATTTCTAGAATTCATTAATTCACCTTTTCGGTGTTAGATTTCATGTGTTAGTGTCACATGACTTCTGATGTAAACAAACCGGGAAAGTTTTGACATTCTAGTCAGCCACACGTGTTTGATAAGTGTACATGTAACTTGTTCTGACAGAAACATACATGTACTTTTGGTACTTGTAAATTGAAATGATTTGGGATACCCTGAATCATGGAAAAGAAACCCAAACAGCGATCCAGTGAAGTTGTTCCATTTTCCTGGTGCAGTTAGACAAAGGGCAAGAAGGCAAAAGAGGATACAAGCATGTCACCGCAGTGACTTATTCATGTGCACGAAAGACAGTTTAGTCTACATTTTGTCTGTGTGAAATGGAGTTGACAGGCCTACACGACTCCTATGGTTCATGGCATTTGTACATTAATTTTGCCATTTTCGTTTCGGTCTCTCAACCCTTTTGTTGCTTCATTCTTGCTTATGAAGGGCTATAAAGAGAAATTAGAGCCGTTAGTCTGAGATCGTGCTATGGCATAGGTCTGCATGATTTCCACTGTTATCTACATGTTGCTTTGTTGAGTTTGACACCTCTATATTTTGCCATGTGCTAGTGCATTGTTTTGGCTCATTTCTATTGCAAGATGTGTTTTTAAGTCTCCAAGTATCTGCTTTTGAGGGGCAAAATATGGCATTTACTGTGAACATGTTGCTTACTTGCATACTGTAATGCCGGGTTCGGCTGTGATTAGAACTGTTTGCAAGTACAGTAGGAAGATTCTCATCATGGGCATCACATTTGCCCTGGTACATGTACGTTTTTCTTCGGAGACGCCATAGCTTTACATCAAGAAAGCTATACGTTTGTCTAGAGAAATTCTTATGTTTTTTTGCACTATCTGATTGAGCTTATGTTTCAGGAGCTCGATTTATAGGTTTATTCCTCCTTTGATCATTTAAGTTCCACAGGATTCAAATGTACGTAACTCTTTACCCGCAAGTCTGTTGACTGTGTTGTGCATTGTATCTGCCATTGTTTGTCTTAGTTCAGGCAAGACCATGGTTTCGATCCTCCATGTGGATCTCATCAGTTGCCGGAATTTCTTAAATACTCTGTACAGCTGTAGGTCTGAAGTTGTTAGTGCAACTCGTAATCGGTGGAGTGGTAAATGAAATACTTAGTTAAAAATGTTGTACAACCCAAATGGCAGCCATGAGTTGAAGTTGTTCAGGGTCTGCAGGGATAATGGATTGGGAATTAGGATGCCATAAATTATTACTGTAGTTTGTCAGCATCAGCGGTTTGATCATTCTCGAAGTTTGGATCCACTGCCAAAACCATTCTTTCAACTGCGGAAGCAATTTTCATGAGCGAAGTTTTCAAATAGCCACTTACTGAAACGCCACAATCCTGCAATTATTTTTTAAGTACTGCCACACTCATAGCGTTGAAGTCCCTTTTATTATTATTTTTCTGCCATTTTGAAGCTAAAACTATTTCATGTTCAAAGACTTAAAGCAAAGGGAAAATTATAGTAGTAGACAAAGTTGAAAACTTTGTACATGTGTAGTGCGTGGTTGACAAGAATGTCCGAACTTTCCTGGTTTGTTTACATCATATGTCATGTGACACTACACATGAAATCTAATGCCGAAAAGGTGAATTTATTTAACATAAACAACTTGATCTGAAGGAAAAATTAAGCCTGCATATCAAGCATCAAGCCAAGTGCTCCTCATATCACAAGAGCTTTATACATTTATCCCAGTTTCTGTGGCATTACACGTAAGTGACTTCATCTCTGTACATGTGAACATGTCTCTAACCCCATCCCCAGATGGAGAGCTAAATGTAGTTCCTTACCGTTTCTAGGTTACATGTACAGTGTACTTTTAGCACTTCATAGCAACTGAACATTATGTAAAGCTCGTCATATTCATTTCAAACAAAACTTTGGGAATGAAGATCAAAAACATTTCAGTTAGTTTTTGGGGCTTGTAGCATTCAGTTGTGCCACAACATGTACATATATTTCAACCATACATTTCAGACAAACTGTAGCAAAGCAAAGCTTCATTTAAAGAATGGATCCCTGGGCAAGATGGTGAATCATGGAAAACTTTCGTTAATACAACTTACTTTGTAGCTTGTAGCACATGTAGTAGTATACACATGTACTTGTAGATTTTGTTTTCAGAAGTTACTTTATACAGTATATGTAGAATTTTATGCAGTAGTTTGCAGAAGCTGTTTTCCTTCAACAGTGTGTCCAAGTCTTGCTTAGGATGGGTGCCAATGCTTGTGCTTATAAGACAGATGATGGAGGAAATATCCTACATTTTGCTGTAGAATGTGCATCTCATTTTAAAACAACTTGGGAAGCAACCAAGGATGCTTCACAGTGTCTGAGAGAGCTTCTAAAGAAAACAAAACTTTTGATTGACCAGCCTGATGACAATGGTACGCTTATGAAAACCTTTTTCTTTTACATGTACACGTTGTATTTTATATTTACCTGCATCTTGTGAGAACATCCCCAGTAAACATGTAATGCATGTTACAATTTACGTGTAAGTCATACAGTGCAACTCAGATATAGCCGAACCAAAATATACGCATATTGGGCTGACGCGCATACGCGTATACAGTATATGTGTGTATGACTCATTAGTATGTATGAGCTGTACATATGTTGCTTGCAGCCAATCAACTTGTTTCATTGTTTTCTCAAACCCTATCAAGCTATAAATATGGGAGGATTCATGCTGTTCAATCAGTACTCTATACTCATTTTCTTCATTCTTGTTTCAATATTTGATCTAATTTATGTTTTTGCATTCCAAGACTTCAGTCTCCAGTTTCAAGGATCAAGTCAAGACAAAACTTACATTTAAACAATTATTGTTTAAATTTAATTATGATATTACTGTACAATGTAGTTGCATGTATAATTAGCAACATGTACAGCTGTCCCAGTTCTTTCTCAGAATCATACCTGGTATTATGCTCACCCTCAGTTCTTTTTATATGAACTTTCTTGCACTGGGTCCATACTGCGACAACCTTGGGCATGACTTGTATTCTTCAGTATGACCCTGATTTTTTCATTATTTTTGTTGTTGTTGTTGTTGTTTTTTTTTTTCATTTACCATGAATAAAAGATACAAAGAAATTACAATTATTAGGATGCAAAACTATAAAGAAAAAATAACACAGAAACCTAATAAAAACCACAGGGCTTGTAAACTTTGTAGGTTCCCTCCCAAGAAATACAAGATGACAAAAACTGTACATTATTATAGTACAGTAAATGATGTATTGACAAACCATATTTGTATGAACAGTTTTAACTTTTGTTCAGCAAGTACATGTATACACATACATGAAGTAGTAGGAGGTTACTGGAATGCATGGTCACACCCAACAGTGTACATTCAAGTTTTGTTTGTCTGATTTACATGCATTTGCCAGGTTTCACTCCACTAATGTATGCCTGTGAGAGTGGGGATGCTGAATGTGTCAAGCTGTTGCTGGAAAATGGTGCTCCAATTAATTGTGTGGTCAGTGGTAATTTGTATTACATGTAGATAACAGTGGAAATCATGCAGACCTATGCCATAGCACGATCTCAGACTAACGGCTCTAATTTCTCTTTATAGCCCTTCATAAGCAAGAATGAAGCAACAAAGGGTTGAGAGACCGAAACGAAAATGGCAAAATTAATGTACAAATGCCATGAACCATAGGAGTCGTGTAGGCCTGTCAACTCCATTTCACACAGACAAAATGTAGACTAAACTGTCTTTCGTGCACATGAATAAGTCACTGCGGTGACATGCTTGTATCCTCTTTTGCCTTCTTGCCCTTTGTCTAACTGCACCAGGAAAATGGAACAACTTCACTGGATCGCTGTTTGGGTTTCTTTTCCATGATTCAGGGTATCCCAAATCATTTCAATTTACAAGTACCAAAAGTACATGTATGTTTCTGTCAGAACAAGTTACATGTACACTTATCAAACACGTGTGGCTGACTAGAATGTCAAAACTTTCCCGGTTTGTTTACATCAGAAGTCATGTGACACTAACACATGAAATCTAACACCGAAAAGGTGAATTAATGAATTCTAGAAATGAAAAATTAGGAAAGCTTGAAAATAATCAAACCACCAAGACGTCAGTTAAAAAAAAAAACATACATAGACAGACTCAACTTAAATTCAGTTGCCTACCTCATGTTGTCCAGCAAATACTGCTGCAACCAAAGGGAAAAACTTCCTAACATCACTTTGTCCAAGAAGCTTTGTAGAGGTCTTCTTGTCTTTACTAAACAAAAGTTCCAGGCATTTTGCTCGGTTATGGCCATTCAAACCATCTCTTCTCTCCCCAATAGCAAAGTGTAACAAGTTCATTTCTTGCAGATTGTTCACCATACTCTTATTAATATTCTTAATGTTTGCATGATCAAGTAACAGCTGAACACATTCTGGATGTCCATCCAGAGCATAAGCAATGGCTGGAAGATGATAGCAATCCACAGCAGTCCGATCGGCACCATGCCAAAGAAGAAGTTTCACTAGTTCCACTTTGCCTTCTAATGCTGCCAAATGCAAGGCTGTTCTCTTTCTGTAACCAATTTCATAAACGCGATCAGGATCTTCTTTTATCAGCTTACTCACCAAAGGCATATCGTTTTCAAGAACAGCAGCATGAAGAGGTGGATATCTTTTGCACATGTCACTGACTGCAGCATCATCAGCATCAGTATCATCACTGTCATCCTCCATCTTGATGCGCCTCCATTTTGATGCTTTCCTCTCCTTTTTCCTTTTCCTTCTTTTCGCCGCCTTCTGAAATGAGTGTCCTCGCCTTCCATGTCATTACATGCAACTTCTTCCTCCTGCTGCTTGCCTGTAAATGTGTCCAGAAGCTTCAGAAACTGTGATGCACCGTCAGAATTCATCCCTTCATCAGACATCTCTCCATCTTTGACTATAAAGTCTCTGTCATTCTCATCTTCCTCAAGTTCACTGCTGTGCATTTCAAAGCATGCTTCAGCCTCTTTTAGAGGATCCAGCTCTTCCTCTGAACTAGATGCATCACTGCTTTTGGATTCATCACTATCTCTAGACAATTTTTTGTTTGCATGTCTCTCTTTTGGATCCAGTTTTGCTGTTTGTCTTTTCTTCAATAAAGAGTTAAATGTTTTTCGATGTTTGTCTTCCTGCTTCTGTAAAAGGTGTTGCAGACGCCTTGATCGTGGCCTCAAAGAGGCAGATTTAGGTAGGGAATTCTTTGACAGTTCATCATCAGTGTCAGAGTTTTTCCTCTCATCATTAACATTTTTTAGTTTGCTTTCCTGTTTCGCAGATTGACTTTCTTCATCCGAGTCACTACAATGAATAATTTTCCTTCTTTTGTTTGCTGTTTTGAGTTTTGGAGTAAACTCTTCCTCTGACTCACTACAATTAGGATCAGCCGCACTTGGAGTCATTTTCTTTTTTGATCTTTTTTCATCTAGCAGTTCTGACAAAGGCAAATTGTCATTGTCACTTTCACACAATATTTGATTTTCTTCTTCTGAACTGAGCACTGCTCCTTTCTTGCATCTTTTTTTATTGATTTCTATACTGCATACCCCCGAGTCTTTCTTGTTGCCGTCACAACTCTGGGCACTCTCTGCACTGGAGTCTGTATCATCTTCTTCATCCTCCTCTGAATCATCATTAATGAAATCAGACATTCCACTGTCATCTGAGTCATATCGACCCTCCCCACGGCTGACATATGAAGAGCGCTGCATAAAACACAAAACACACCTTCTTTAACTGCCGTGTTCTAAAAATTATCTAAACATTCAGTAATGATGCATGTAAGCCCTCATAAAAGATTTTTGGTTTCATTTCTACAGCCCTATGAAAGTCTAGTACTAACAGTAGTTTAACTTCATACAACTGATCATGTACTACTTCCAAAAAACCTCCAACCTTTCTCAAATTCCAATGACCATCTAAGGTGGAGAGAGGAGGGGAGGGCATATATAGGGAGGTACAGCTGTATGTGTACACTACAAGTATATAGGACATAAGCAGTATAAAATACTGCCATAGTGACCAATATGTCGCCAGAAAGGTTAGCGCTACATAAATATGAGTATGCTGAGAGTCAAGAACTTTACCACTTTGGAAGGCATGGTTGCCCAACAGTTATGTGAAGCTCTGCAATGAACAGTTCATGTTACATGTTTACCTGGTTTAACATGTTGAAAATAGAAAGAGAATTTATTCTGCCCCACAAATACCACAATTGTAAAAAATTAACTGCATCACCTACAAATTTCCTCAAAATATGAAATTATTGCATAAGGAAGACCATCTATACTGTATCTACACCTGTACATGTATAATACTTTAGTTGCCATTATTGCGCATTGAACCAAAGCAACCACGAAGTCGACACATCATTGGCCAAAACGGTTAATCACATTAAGTATTAACTGGAAAAGGCCGTAATTGGAAAACCACGGAGTTAAATGTAAACTGATATAATAAACCCTGATGTGTTGAAAAGAAAACACTTACAGTGCGTGCACTGAAACTGGGGCCACACAGACAATGAAAACCAATCAGATGGCTGAACCGAACATCAGATTCAACATTTTCAATCAGCCACATTTTCAAATCAGCCATCAAACGTCGTACAAACAATCTCCAACTTGTTCGTTGTGATGCTCGCGACTACGTGTCCGCAAAAAACTGTCAAATCGTAAGGAAATTTGGTTACTTTACTTAGATTTTACATTACAACGGTCGTAATTCATTACATTGACCATTTCAGTTGTAACGTACGGCCAAAAAATATTCTTATAGTGTTTTGTTTAAAATCGTGCAATACAAATAGATTTTGACACATTTTTACAAAA
Source organism: Platygyra sinensis (assembly GCA_019787425.1). Lineage (NCBI taxonomy): Eukaryota > Metazoa > Cnidaria > Anthozoa > Scleractinia > Merulinidae > Platygyra > Platygyra sinensis. The sequence goes on from JAHPZR010013850.1 coordinate 21,931, forward strand.
TAGATTTTGCTCCTCGGTTGTCTTTACAGCTTTCGGTTGTCATTACTGTGAAATTCAAAGCCTGCGTAGCTGGCAGGATTTCACGCGCAAGTGCATTTGTTTTGGTTGCGAAGGCGTGAGAGGATTGGTGAAGAGTCGAGTTGAATTCCCACCTGCCCAAATTCGTGGGGTTTTTTGAATTATGCGTTCACCAGTGCACGCGAATTTGGGATTGGCTGACAGCATTGAAACGTCAATCAAATGTTAATCTATACCTCTCATCTTTCCCAGGGGAAAAGGTTTGTTTTCATACACAAGTTTGACATACCGCCAGCGTGTGTGGTGTAGGGCTTGAATATTGTTGCGGCTGTTTCGCAGAAACCATTGAAATGGTTTCTGAGAAAGGAAGGTTCCAATCGCGCCGTCGTTTGCTTTGCGGTTTCAATAAAATGATAACCTGAAATGAGACAGTGAACGCAATCGTTTTTTCCGAGAGCTTCGTGGTGAATTTCATAGCCCTGCGTAGCTGGCGGGATGCGTGAGTGGGCGAGCGGGCCACAATATTCCGTCGCGGGTGAAGCCCGCGAGGATTTCGCGAACGGCGAAGCGCGAGTGAACTTCCCGCCTGCTACATTTGGTATGTTTTTGCTTGCCGCCTACCTTTAGCACTTTTGATGAATCAATTAAATGAGCCAATCAGGGAACAAAGTGTAACATGAAACTAAGCTGAAACAATGCATATACAACACGCGAACCGTCAATAGACTTGCGTGTAAAGAGCTGCATTGAATCCTGTGGCAGCAGAACCATCAAAGAGGAATAAACCTATACATTGAGTGCCAGAAACATAAGCTCGATCAGATAGCAGCAAGGAACATAAAAAATTTCTCTAGACAGCCGTATAGCTTTCTGAAGTAAGCATGCGCAGCTCCGAAACAGTTCTAATCACAGCCAGGCCCGGCGTCACGATATAGAATGCAAGTAAGCAGCATGTGCACATAAAACGTCATATCGTGTCCCTCAAAAGCAAATGCTTGGAGATTTAAAAACAGCTGTTGCAAAAGAAATGAGCCAAAAACACATGGCAAATTACAGAGGTGTCAAACTCGGCGAAGCGACATATATACAACAACAGAAATCATGCAGCCTTATGACCTCTTAAAATTTGCCATAGCTTGATCTACAGCTTTACTCTTCTTTAAATTCCTCCTTATAACACAACATGAAGTGCCCTTCATAAACACGAGTGAAGCGACAAAAAAGTCGAGTGACCCAACAGAGAACGGCAAGTGTCACGAACCATAGAAGTCGTGTAGGTTAGTCAACCCCATTTTAAACATCATTCTCCGAAATCAACTCTTCAACGGCTCTCTCCTGTTCTTCCTTTAGTATAATTTTTCTGCTTTCCCTGCATATATTCAGAGAATCCAAAGTTTCCTTTATGCCATGATTTCTTCGCATTCTCCATTGACTCTCCATTTACAAACTTGTGTATGAAAACAAACCTTTTCCCCTGGGAAAGATGAGAGGTATAGATTAACATTTGATTGACGTTTCAATGCTGTCAGCCAATCCCAAATTCGCGTGCACTGGTGAACGCATAATTCAAAAAACCCCACGAATTTGGGCAGGTGGGAATTCAACTCGACTCTTCACCAATCCTCTCACGCCTTCGCAACCAAAACAAATGCACTTGCGCGTGAAATCCTGCCAGCTACGCAGGCTTTGAATTTCACAGTAATGACAACCGAAAGCTGTAAAGACAACCGAGGAGCAAAATCTATTTTGTAAAATGTGTCAAAATCTATTTTATTGCACAATTTTAAACAAAAACTATGATGAAGATTTTTTGGCCGTAAGTTTACAACTGGAAGTGGTCAATGTAATGAATTTACCACCGTTGTAAATGTAAAATCTAAAGTAAAGTAACAAAATTTCCTAACGATTTGACAATTTTTTGCAGACACTGTAGTCGCGAGCATCACAACGAATAAGTTGAGATTTCATTGTTTTGTACTAGACGTTTGATTGGCTGGATTTGAAAATAGGACATTTCATTGGCTGGATTTGAAAATGTTTGAATCTATTGTTTCGGTTCAGCCATCTGATTGGTTTTCATTGTCTGTGTGGCCCCAGTTTCAGTGCACGCACTGTAAGTGTTTTCTTTTCAACACATCAGGGTTTATTATATCAGTTTACAATTTAACTCCCTGGTTTCCAATTACGGCCTTTTCCAGTTAATACTTAATGTGATTAACCGTTTTGGCCAATGATGTGTCGACTTCGTGGTTGCTTTGGTTCAATGCGCAATAATGGCAACTAAAGTATTATACATGTACAGGTGTAGATACAGTATAGATGGTCTTCCTTATGCAATAATTTCATATTTTGAGGAAATTTGTAGGTGATGCAGTTAATTTTTACAATTGTGGTAATTTGTGGGGCAGAATAAATTCTCTTTCTATTTTCAACATGTTAAACCAGGTAAACATGTAACATGAACTGTTCATTGCAGAGCTTCACGTAACTGTTGGGCAACCATGCCTTCCATAGTGATAAAGTTCTTGACTTTCAGCATACTCTTGTTTATATAACGCTCACCTTTCTGGCGACATATTGGTCACTATGGCAGTATTTATACTGCTTATGTCTTGTATACTTGTAGTGTACACATACAGCTGTATCTCCCTATATATGCCCCTCCCCTCCTCTCTCCACCATTAGATGGTCATTGGAATTTGAGAAAGGTTGGAGGGTTTTTGGAAGTTAGTACATGATCAGTTGTATGAAGTTAAACTACTGTTAGTACTAGACTTTCCATAGGGCTGTAGAAATGAAACCAAGAATCTTTCTATGAGGGCTTACATGCATCGTTACGTGAATGGTTAGATAATTTTTAGAACAACGGCAGTTAAAAGAAGGTGTGTTTTTGTGTTTGCATGCAGGCGCTCTTCATATGTCAGCCGTGGGAGGGTCGATATGACTCGGATGACAGTGGAATGTCTGATTTCATTAATGATGATTCAGAGGAGGATGAAGAAGATGATACAGACTCCAGTGCAGAGAGTGACCAGAGTTGTGACAGCAACAA
>JAHPZR010013850.1:30000-38409 GCA_019787425.1 Platygyra sinensis
TTCAGTTAGTTTTTGGGGCTTGTAGCCTTCAGTTGTGCCACAACATGTACATATATTTCAACCATACATTTCAGACAAACTGTAGCAAAACAAAGCTTCATTTAAAGAATGGATCCCTGGGCAAGATGGTGATGCATGGAGGACTTAAGTTAACACAACTTACATGTACTTTGTAGCTTGTAGCACATGTAGTAGTATACACATGTACTTGTAGATTTTGTTTTCAGAAGTTACTTTATTCAGTATAATTATGTAGAATTTTATGCAGTAGTTTGCAGAAGCTGTTTTCCTTCAACAGTGTGTCCAAGTCTTGCTTAGGATGGGTGCCAATGCTTGTGCTTATAAGACAGATGATGGAGGAAATATCCTACATTTTGCTGTAGAATGTGCATCTCATTTTAAAACAACTTGGGAAGCAACCAAGGATGCTTCACAGTGTCTGAGAGAGCTTCTAAAGAAAACAAAACTTTTGATTGACCAGCCTGATGACAATGGTACGCTTATGAAAACCTTTTTCTTTTACATGTACACGTTGTATTTTATATTTACCTGCATTTTGTGAGAACATCCCCAGTAAACATGTAATGCATGTTACAATTTACGTGTAAGTCATACAGTGCAACTCAGATATAGCCGAACCAAAATATACGCGTATTGGGCTGACGCGCATACGCGTATACAGCATATGCGTGTATGACTCATTAGTATGTATGAGCTGTACATATGTTGCTTGCAGCCAATCAACTTGTTTCATTGTTTTCTCAAACCCTACATGTATCAAGCTATGAATATGGGAGGATTCATGCTGTTCAATCAGTACTCTATACTCATTTTCTTCATTCTTGTTTCAATATTTGATCTAATTTATGTTTTTTCATTCCAAGACTTCAGTCTCCAGTTTCAAGGATCAAGTCAAGACAAAACTTACATTTAAACAATTATTGTTTAAATTTAATTATGATATTACTGTACAATGTAGTTGCATGTATAATTAGCAACATGTACAGCTGTCCCAGTTCTTTCTCAGAATCATACCTGGTATTATGCTCACCCTCAGTTCTTTTTATATGAACTTTCTTGCACTGGGTCCATACTGCCACAACCTTGGGCATGACTTGTATTCTTCAGTATGACCCTGATTTTTTTTATTATTTTTGCTGTTGTTGTTGTTGTTGTTGTTTTTTTTTTCATTTACCGTGAATAAAAGATACAAAGAAATTACAATTATTAGGATACAAAACTATAAAGAAAAAATAACACAGAAACCTAATAAAAACCACAGGGCTTGTAAACTTTGTAGGTTCCCTCCCAAGAAATACAAGATGACAAAAACTGTACATTATTATAGTACAGTAAATGATGTATTGACAAACCATATTTGTATGAACAGTTTAACTTTTGTTCAGCAAGTACATGTATACACATACATGAAGTAGTAGGAGGTTACTGGAATGCATGGTCACACCCAACAGTGTACATTCAAGTTTTGTTTGTCTGATTTACATGCATTTGCCAGGTTTCACTCCACTAATGTATGCCTGTGAGAGTGGGGATGCTGAATGTGTCAAGCTGTTACTGGAAAATGGTGCTTCAATTAATTGTGTGGTCAGTGGTAATTTGTATTACATGTAGTTTTTATAATTTATTATATAAACACAAGTGTTTTACTGGAAAATATACCACTTGTAAAATTCATAAAAACTACATCCGGGACCCGAGTGTTTTATTTTCCATAATTTCACACGCGAGTTTATCAATAATTTCATTGATATTAAGTTTGTCTCTTAAATTGTACTTGAATTCGTTGGTGTATCATCGAAACATCTTCGGGTCTTCCTCGAAAGTCTTTGCCAATCTTCGGAAATCTTCGGACATCTTCGGAAATTTTTGGAAAATGTTCGGGAATGTTCATCTGGCCTTCGGAACAATAATTTTGGAAAATCTTCGGAAATCTTCGGAAGGTGGTCAGAAATCTGCGGAAAATCATCAAAAATGCTGTCATCAGTATGTTTATATAATGAAAAGAACATTAGGTGCGTTAGCTCGAAAATATGAATTTTATGTTCTCGTGGCAAGAACAATACAAATGTATCTCACTTGTTCGCTGCGCTCACTTGTGACATATTGTTCTCGCCACTCGAACATAAATTCACATCTTCTTGCCACCATGTAATATCCTTTATTTCTTAAAACCAGGATCAGAATAAATTATTGATTATTGATTGATTTACCCTTTTTCATGCTTACACATATCTACATGTATGCATACACTGCATCATTGTACAGTCATTGACTAAAGAGGATTGATAGGCAAACTTTCATCGTACAGGTTTAAGCACTCTTCCTTAAACTGATGAACAATGTGAATTCGACTTACTGTAAAATAGAAAGTTTTGCAACATATTCTTGGAAACAATTTTTGAGCCAAGTAGATTTGAAAACTTTAAGAGTCAAATCTCAAATGGATGTGGTAAAAAACAGAGTTGGGCAAAATTAATGCTTCATTCAAGCACGTTAAGTTTTCCTTGGCTATTGTTTCTGCATGCTTGCAACTGCCTTTTTAAGCTCTCACAAGAGGAGACATCTTCACATTTTTAAGCTCTCATGAGATGAGACTTAGGTCTTGTCTCCGGAGTCAGGATTCTCATCTCACAAGAGGGTGGTAACTTACTTTTGGGCCTTACTGTAACTAATTAAAATTGCTGTTTCTCCATTAAACATTGGATACAGTGTACCTGGGAGCATGTACTGTATGTGTGCTTCACACCTAACAAATAGAAGCATTAATTTTAGAATATTTCTATACAGTTAGAAACAGACGTAAAAGTTTTGGAGAATGTAAAACCAAATAATTTGAAACCATCAGGCTGTGGCAAGTATTCCAGAGCTTTTTCAAGTTCTCTCTAAGTTGTTACTGTATCTGTAGAGATACAGATAATTACTCATAAAACATTGTAATCCAATGGTCAGAATGATTAATCTCTTTGTTTGTGTGTTCATTACATGTGCATTGTACACTCAGTGTATTTTCGTAATATCAGTAGTGGGTGAATAAAATTACAATAATTATTTTGCCATAATTTATCGTCTACAACCCACTACAAACAGGTGTGTTCTGTTCCCATTAGGACAGTCATGGCACCTCAAGCCTTCATCTAGCTGCCATGTCGGGGGACACTGAGTGTGTCCAGTTACTGCTCAACTTTGGACACCAGGTTGATTGTGTCGACAAATGTGGTTGGCCACCATTACTTTATGCCAATTTCAAAGCTCATGAGAGCTGTGTGTTAGCACTTATGAAACCTAAACCAGACCAGGTGTTTGTGTTGGGAACATTGTTAAGAAAAGCAAGGAATGAGTTGGACAAGAAAAGAACAGTCAAGGTACATGTACATTGTACACTGTGTAGTGATGTTGTTGCAGGCTGTGTGGGTAAAAACTGGCTACCAGCTTTTTTCTTCAGCTGACAGAAAATTTTCATATACATGTTCATGTACATGTACATGTATGTATCATGGGACAAAAAATATGCAAGAAAAGAAAGATTATAGGCTAGGAAGCCAGTTGAGTTTGAGAATGAACCTGTTTAGTGTTTTTTTTCTTACATTGTAGTGCAGTTCTGGACTATATATAGTTTTCAACTTGTAGTCCACTTTTTTCTGCCACTAAATCATAAAACAGGAACATAATATTTAACAAGTTTAACTAGACTGTTTAGTACACCTTTTTTGTTTTTGTCATTACCTAATTTTGACAACTTCCAATACATGTACTTAATATTTATTATAGGTTCCATTTGATTTATCTTGTAAGGATTAAAAACTTAATACATGCATAAGTGCATGGGAGGGAGCAAGGGTGTGAATGAAATCAAGGACTGGTGGGAAATTGAACAATTTACTACAGCAACTACAGCATAGCCTACTTTTGAGCAGTATCGTTTTGTGTCTATGTCTTTTTCAGAGTAAAACAAAAACTGTAAATAACTAATTTTTCAATCCTGTTGTCTTATTTAAGGTGGTCAAAAATGTGCTGGTTTCTCTGGCAAATCATGATGCTTACTACACAGTTTTCAATGACTTCATTCGACAAAATCCTGAAATGTTGGACGAGAATAATTATGGTCTTCTTCAGCACATTTGGAGAGCCATCCTGGATTTTGACAATAAGAGAAGGTGGTTCCTTAAGAAGCTGTCACAGATTAGGTTTGTCTATGATCTTCTAAAACTTGGCCTCATTGCAGTGGAGATGGCTTACACAGAGCTGTCACTAAGTTGAGGAGGTCGCAATCTAAGAAATGTTTATACAACCCTGATTCAATTTTCACATTAGCGATAGTTTTACTTATTGTATGCACAGTGTAAGTTGCAAAGCAATGTTTTTGTAACTGCTAAGAAATCATGTCCATAGGTAATGATTTTGGCTAGGAGGGCCCTAAAGGTAACTAAACAATACCACGGGTTCCTTTGCTGTCCCCTGAAAACAGGCTTTTGGTCAAATGGGTGTCCAACTTTTGTGTGGTCCGCCCTCTATTAAAGAAATTGTTTTATTCTTCACATGTTGCCTTACAAATAGTTCGTTGTGGCAGGGCCTATAGCGCATTTTGGACACCCACCTTTCAAATCCTGTCTAAAAGCCTGACTGGAAGATTTTGAAAATCCAGACTGGCTCACACAGCACTGTTAACCACTCTTCCCTTAGTGACAGAGCCTCCTCATATAGGCCATCAAAGAGATAACTCCATCCCCTCCCCCTCCCTCCTGGATCATAACCTATGATGAAAAACTACTGGTACATGCAGGTTTGACAGAGCCTCCTCATATAGGCCATGGTTAGCGCAGTTGGTAGAGCGCCAGTCTTCCGTGCGGGAGGTCGAGGGTTCGAGCCCCAGACCAGACCAACACTCAGGGTCTTAAAATAACTGAGGAGAATGTGTTACCCCGTCTCCTGCATCTTCATTAGGGACCTTCAGATTGGACTACGAGAACGAGATTGAGTACGAGTGCGAGTTTCGAATTTCAAACAAGTGGCGTTTCTAGAGTCTTCCCTCTACATGTTAGTGTTTAGGTACAGAGGGAAGCTTATGGGATGAGATGGGCCTGTATTGTTATAATTTGGAGCCTGCAAATTAGAATTGAAAAGTCGTTCTCGTACTCGATCTCGTACTCGTACTCAAATCTGAAGTCCCCTATTGTTACATAGTCAGCAGGGGACGTTAAAGAACCCACACACTTATCGAAAAGAGCAGGACATGTTGTTTACTGTGTTGTGGTCTGGACTAGTCTCACGGGTTGGTGCTACAGATAGGGTTAACCTCATAGCACCTTTCCCCCTTGGACAGAATTGTCCAAGAAAAATTACTAGAAAAAATAACTAATTTGATTTACTGTTGTTGACATTTTTTGAATTCTTTGAAACATTTCAGAGAAAGTAGCCCATACAGCTGGGCATCTGAAAGTATATCCTTGGACATTGACAGAGAAAACGTGCTAGGCAGTGCTATAAACCAGATGGGGAAAACACTTGGACATGCCCTGCGAAACAAATCATTCCATGTCACTTTCAAGAATGAACCTGGTAGGTTACATGTTAAACTTCTCTGATACACATGTAGCACTCTACGGATCACAGAATGCCAGAATTGCTGACTGCCGAATAGTCTGTAGAAGTTTATACACTTTATATGTATCAGGATTTGCTTTTCTCTTCTTTACTATTGTTCTTTAAACAACAAACCTTCTATTTGGTGGCAGTTTACCTCCTTTTGCGGTCTGTACCGCACAAGAATGTGCTCTTTTACTTTAAAAGTTTCCGCTTTGTGGCGTCGCTTGTAGCTCTTTACCATTCGATCGTTAAGCTTCTTGCTGTAAAGCTTTTCTCTTCGTCTGATCTTCTTTACTTTCTTCAGGAGGCCGACTAATTTCCGTTTTTTGGCGCTGTGGTAACGATGTTATCATCAGAATCTACACAGTTCAGGGGCGGCTTCACTTATTGATTTGACTTCCGCCCATAGTATATTTCGAAAGGAGACCTCCAACAAAGTTCTTTTTTACATTCCTCATTCAGAATCCGATTGTAGTCTTCAAGATTCTCTGCCCAGTTAACCCCTTTTTTGTCCAGGGATACTAGGTCGTACATGATTTTTTTTCTTAATCGTCTATGTGATTCCTCAGCCTTTCCAGGGGACTGCGGGTGGTAAGGTCTCGATTTAATTAGCTTTATTTTTAATTGTTTGCAAAGAGGTTGGAGGTGGTTGACAGCCTCTTTGTTTAAGTCCATCAGGTCAATTTGATGCTGACCTTGAACGGTCTTGGCGGTTACTGACCTTGGGGTAGCTTTATTTGTGAATTTGACATTATGAATGCGATACTTTGCTTCGTTGTTTGTCACGCGTAGGGTATTTCTTTCACTCAGACCTGCGAAGCCAGCTGCGGCTCGAGCCTCCATCTCCTTATTAACACTTGAACTTAATTCTCTCGCGCATCTTTTTATTTTTACCCGGCCAGGAGTTATTTCCGCTCTTTTCACTTATTGCATTCTATCGTTGCTAAACTAGCTTTGTGATCTCCAAAATAGCAATTGCGAGAAGCAAGGAGAACGCGATTTTTTTTTCGTCCTCTCAGTTTAGTACGCAGAGCGAAATATCAAGGAACAAAGTATTTGTACCCTGGGGAGTAGTGAAGTCGTATAATTTCTACCAAACGTTCTTTTCAGAGGAAATTAGAAATCTTTTTACAAAGTGCGACAACTTGTTATTACAAAGTGCGACAGCTATTTTATTGCAAAGTGCGACCAGTGTTATTACAAAGTGCGACAGGTATTACAAAGTGCGATGATTATTACAAAGTGCGACAGAACACCATAGTCCAAACAAGTTGCCCAAATTTTCCTGCAAAATCGCCGGTTTTACAAAGGAAACACATACAAGCAGTCGGTGATTCTGATGCTGTTGTTATTGCATAGGATAGCAGTCATCATTTTCAGTCCAAAATTGGCAAATTGACGGTCTTTTTTAGTTGGAAACGTTCGTCAAATCAGTGCAAAACCGATTGCTTTCCGGCGAAATGTGCCCAGAAAATTTCCATGAAATCGGCCGTTTTCTATCGATGGCTTGTCAGCGAAATTTCCGCGAATTTCTCCCAAAATCAGCCGTCTTTTTACGAATTTGCCTTTGAAAATCCCACGAAATTTGACTTTTTTTTCCGCGACCTACGGTACCACAAGCCCTGAGTCATTGTCAGAACCAAAACTAACAAAGTGCCCGGACTTAGGGGTGTTCACTAAGTAGGGCTTGGTCTCTACATGTATCAATTTTGTGAAATGTGTACAAAGTGCGGCAAATGGCAAGTATGAGTTTAATGAGCTGAATGTTTCTTGTGAATCTTATGCTCTGAAATTCACCACTGTTAACTCTATCAAGTACATGTACATGTATAAGTTTACCAATTTTAGTACCCTGTGGATCTTATTTGTGACTATCAAGCTCTATCTCAGTTAACATTATAGTCCCTATTTTGTTGTTGTTGTTTTCCTGATAGCATGTTATACTGTAAGAACATATAGTGGAGATTTCTGATGCTTGCAGCTGCATCTTTAAAATGTATGCCGCTCAAACGTCGAGCAATAAGTGCAAAAGTTATTTACTGAAAATCTACTCACAGCATGGTAACTTTTTGAATACTTTTTTCAAACATCTCACAATAATAGGCCCTTTGCATGATCCGGTTACATGGTACGGAATAAATTATCCTGGTACACAAATTATTGTACACAGTGGGACTACCATACAAAGGAACTCGTACCAGTCCAGCCCGACTTTCTTTGTTTTGGAAGTCTCAGCAAAATTTATTCCGCACCATGTGACCAGATCGTGCAAGGAGCGTATTCATTTCTCTAGGGACCCCGCAATTAAATTCCCGAAACATTCTCGAGAAAGTTAATGTCAAACTTCGTAAGAATGTTAATTTGTTTATTATTGTGTTCAACTAACGCGAAACGGTCGTTTTAATTGAAATATGGGTAACTTTCAAGTTCAATTTTCTCTCGCGGGGTCAGCTTGAGAGCTGAAGTCTCCATACCAGTAACTTTCAGTTAAAATATTACCATGCTATCAGGTTTTTTTCGAACTTTATTTTTGCCATTATAGTTCGAGTGATCTGCGGAAATCATCTTAAAATGTTTACATGTCGAGTACTAATATAGCATAACCTGTTGTCCTACATGTGTCTTTAAACCGCAAATATATTGTACATCTGTGGATATATAAAACGATTAACATTCCCAGTTAACAATGGTGTAATTCTGTGCTTTCCTAAAGGTATCTGCACTGGTCCTAAAAGGGAATTCTTCGCTTGCTTCTGTAAAGATGTTATTGATCCTAAGCGTGGCCTCTTTATAGTCACGGATGAT
>JAHPZR010013851.1:0-5000 GCA_019787425.1 Platygyra sinensis
TATTTAACAATTATCCTGCGAAATCGCGCGGAATATCGTCTGATACTTAGCCGACGAGGCCGTAGGCCGAGTCGGCTAAAATCAGACGATATTCCGCGAGATTGAGCAGGATAATTGTTTTATTATTCAACACATTGATAACAAAATTGATTTCCAAGCTCGTAACATTTTTAAACCTTTCTGTCGACATTTTTTCACTTCACTTTTTCTTCCCACGTACGAAGCTACGTATATCGCCGGATATCTGTTACCTACGGATGACAGATATCGAGAGCATCATGACCATATTTGGATAGTGTTTACAATTTGCGTGAATAATAACAGCCGATAAGTTTGGGGGGGGGGGGGGCCCAAGCTCAGCCCCCGCTAAAGCGAACGTGGCGCTTATCAAAGGCAACTTATCTCCTACAGTTTTTTATTGGATAAGATGAAAAAATTTTTCGTCCACATGTCGATTTTAGTATAGAAGAGAGCCGAGAGAAGTAACCTTTTCAGAATGAAAAAACTGACAGTAAACTACGGTACAGTAAAACGTCTCAAGCGGGGACAAAGAGAGCCCGCTGTTCAAGATTCGAAGCGTTTCCCATACCCATCTTTAAGCACGGCTTCTTCTTTAGAAGCACAACAGCTGTGACATAAAAATTTTTCATCAATACCTCTGTACTAGATGATATCAATGTCTTTTTTTTTTTTCTGTATGTTTTATTATAATCTCTGAAGTAGGATACAAACAGCGGAAATCCGCACAAACGACCTCAGCTCTAAATGGCTGGTTTTTCACTAGCGCCTCAAGCATAGCGATAAGACATAAGCCCATAAGACCATAAAGCCGACCATACGCAGATAGCAAGTAAGATGGTGAAAATAATTAGCACCTTTGCTAGGTTTTCCCGAAATTTCCCTATTAAAAGGCGCTAATTACATCAAGAATCCTTACTGCTTACTGCGTATGCTCGGGCTTCAATGCTCTATGCCTCATGCGCTAGTGCAATAACCAACCTTACAAATAGCGGTTAGGCAAATTTTGCATAAATAATTCTTGTCGTTTTCAGTTTTTTTTATTTACTGAGCCGCATAGCCGCGAACGGGAAAATTTAGCTGAAGTGAACACATAAAGACAATAAGCTAAGAGTCGTTTATGTCTCGGAACTATCGGTCTGATAGTTTGCCCCCCTTGCCGAAATTTGATGCTTCTTTAAAACAAACAAACAAAAAAAATCAAACCCAATAGCATATTTAGCCACTAGGAAGCTTCGCTTCTCTTATGCGTGGCAAATATCTGTGTTATAAGAACATCAAATTATCCGCATGCGGGCCAACGCTTCAAGCTCGATAGGTTCCTACGACAGGAACACTACTTTTGTTCGTTAAATACAGAATGACGCCCGGCCCCCTAGAATAGCCCTAGGGCGATCTATCTGACGCTTATTATTAATAACCAAATCTATTGTAACCGCGCTACTGACTTGGCTCAATCAGCTGTGCGCGTTTATTGCTGCCGGTAAACCCCACCGAAAAATCGCTGCCCGTCTTCTAACATTATTATATAAAAGGCAATACACCACAACCGTTGTTTTCTATAGAGCCTACAGGCTAGATAAAAACCACTTAAGCGTGATCGTTGGTAGAACACTTACGCGACCACCCCCCCCTCCAAGAATTCGTAAAACCACTCGCCTTGCCGGCTCGTAGCCCGTTACAAATTCCTTCTCGGTGTTACTACCTAAGCATCCCCGCCCGTGGCTTTATCAGCTTATAACCCATAAAAAACTTAGTGACGCCGTCCTATTGCTTACATTATTTTCAAACAAATTGTAACACTCATCCCAAATAATGAGTCATGATGCCCCCAATCGTGCTGGAGTGAGCTGTGGTCATCCTGTAGGGTCAGACAGAGGTCTATGTAAATGCTCGTAACTCGTGGATACGATACGTAGCTTACGTACACGTGGGAACAGCAAACAGTGTGCAAGAATGAACAAAGACGGTCGACGGGGAGAGAGAAATATGTTTAGCGACACATATTACGGGTAGCTTGTGAAATGCAGTGTTGTTTGGTCATGCAGTGTGGGGTGTAAAGTATGTGTATAGATAGGTGTCGGTACGAGGTAAAAATGCCTGCTCAATCTCGCGAATATCGTCTGATTTAGCCGACTAGCCGTAGGTGATTTTAGCCGACTCGGCCTACGGGCTCGTCGGCTAAGGATCAGACGATGATTCTGTGCGCGATATTCGCAGGATGAAGTGGGCCCTTTGGCAGTTTACGATCACATGGACGAAAACCGCGCATGCTGGAGAGCAAACTGCCCACGAGAGTGGGACCGGGGGAAACGGGGGGGGGGGGTTCCAAAACAAAACAACTCAACTAAAAGTCTTTGTTTTGGAGGTCCCAGTGGGCGGTTTACTCTCCAGCATGGCGGTGGTTTTTGTAACGCATGTGATCGTAAACTCAAGGGCCCATTTTTAAATATGTGTCCTCGCTCAGCGGAAGTTCTTATCAAAGGCAGCTTTCCCTCTCACTTTTTTTTAAGGGGATAAATGAAAGAGTTTATCGTCCCCTGTCGATTTTAGTTAGAGGTAGCAAGATAATTACTACTCTCTTTCATCCATTTTCAGAGCTTATCCTACGGAAAAAACTCACGGCGCTTACAAATTGAGATCATTTTGAGAATTCCATGAAACTTCTATATAGAAAGAATTACGATTTGAGCATTATTACAGGATTTTTAAAAATTTAGAGTGATTTCAGTGAGAAAGTGGACCACTCCAGAAGGTATAAGTGATGCCTCCTGACTGTTGCTTGGGTTCTATTGGGACAAATTTTTTCATATCAATGCATAAAGTTAATGTATTTCGTGGGCTGCATTTGAAAATACAATGATGACAGGATACAAAGTGATTGATTCAAGATGACGGAAAGTACACAACAAATATACACCCATGCTTTGAAAAGGAAAACAAGCGGTCCGACACAATAGGCTGTTTTTCCCTAAATTTAAAGATGAAACTACTTACAAGGAAATATAGTGAAATAGAAAATTCAATAACTATGTAGAAAAAAAATGAATCAGGTCACTGACGGACAATTAATGTATATCCAAAAGCACAGCTTTAGCGCACTCTTACAATGGATCAAATTCCAACCACACATTTAGACCCTGGCAAGACCTATTCCATCCCGGACATTCGGAATGGGAAAGTAGTATATTTATATGGATTACCGCTTTGCTTGGCTTAGTCATAGATCTTCTACGGTGATTTAAAAATATCGTCAAAATTTAGTTTTGTTTTATGCCAAAAACTATCTTATGCATTCGAATGCTATAGAAGAGAAACCCAATTTTACGTGGGGGCATGGTTCGAGTGTAAGACCACATCAACTTCGCGCGATCCTTTCCATATTCCGATTTGTCCACGTTTTCGCCCTAAAGCAAGCCGAGAGGAAAATGGTGAAGTTTTAATTTCAGAGACAACAAAGGTTTTGACGGGTTTTTCCCTATTAGAAGAAGTAAAATCTAAATGGCTTAATCAAATAATAAAAACCATCAGTTCTGAGCTAATTTATATATTTTATTTGGAAATGATGAGTTTTTATTTTCAAATGGCATCAAAGGTTTTGTCGGGTTTTTTTCCAAAAGAAAGCTAAAATCTAATGATGTAATCGATAACTTATAGGCTAATGTAGTCCGAGTAAATTCATAATTTTAGTTTGGAGAGTGACAACCAGCCTGTGTGAGATTGTCGTTTCCGCATGTAGCAGTGCTTATACGATATATTGCAAGCTCTGACGTGTGAAAATTAAGTCGACTAAGGAAGCTTTCAGCTAAGGGCAAACGAAAATCCCAACAATCATTGGTGGCAAACTAGTAGATCAAGGCTACTATCAATTACTTCGTTATTTAGCTATTTTCTTTTGTCTTTTCTCTCGGCTTGGGATGTTTCATCCTTCGACGAGTTCTAAAATTTTCCCGCGTAGCTCGCTTCGACAAGCTTTACGGATAAAAATGTGACAGAAAAAGACACTGACAGACTCAGAGCTAAAACCAAAGCTAGAAAAATGGCAAAGAAAACACATCAAACTCCGAAACTAGGCGGCGAATCTAAAAGTGAACAAATAAGAAAATTTACAATGAAAATGGCTATTTCCGAGTTGCCTTTTGCCTCTGCCTCAGAACAAGTCTCCGATTCCGTGCTAGATTTTACGCCTTGAGGTTTCATTTTGCCAATTCTGTTTGTTGTTTATTGATACAAAGTTGAACCATTCTCATTGGTAGGTGATGCAAAAGTGCCCTGTGCAACGACCTCGGTCACAGGGTGACAAAATTAAAAATATACTGGTTAACAGTTGAGGAGCGGGACCTTCCAAAACAATCAGGTGCATTGTTTTTGGAAGTCCCGCCGAGCAATTTGCTCCCCAGTATATTTAGATTATTCGCTCTCGATTTCTGTGAGGTGATAGTTGATGAGGCCGAAGGCCGAATCAACTATCGTCTCATAGAAATCGAGAGCGAATAATCTAATTGTTTTAGTAGATTTCCAACTGAAAATAACGCAAATAACGGTTTGCAATGATTTTCCCACGCATTATTGAATGTTACTGAACTTTACAAAGTTGCACGTATCGAACTGTCCTTGGCAAATTTGCAGTTGTTTACGCGCGTACCCGCTTTTTCGATATTTTCAAGTTTTTTTTAAGTCAAGAAACCGCAAATGTACCTCTTTTAGTCTTCTCATAAATTTAATTACCCGTTTACATCTAAAATTCCTTCAAAAACCTCGGAAAACTATAAGAACATCGCATTTCTTGGACGACCGGCAGCCACTGTACTCTAATTAAGGTGGCCGAACACAGTTTTCGCGCGTACTTTGGCTGATGCAATATTTAGCACGTGCACAAGGATTTCAAAGAACAAACCTGCCGTCAGTAGAGCGATCATTTTATTTACTCAACACCCGCACTATTTGTGTTATTTTTTTGTGTGATTGAACGCAGTGTATTG
>JAHPZR010013852.1:0-5000 GCA_019787425.1 Platygyra sinensis
GCAAATTTAGCGTCTGCGGATCTTTTTTTTACTTTACTCACACTCCTAAACGCCATTAGCTATTTGTGGCGTTGGGTTGGAGGTGACATCACTTGCAAAGTTCAAGGATTCCTTATTGAAGCTACCTATACAACTTCCATCACCACACTTGCAGTAATAAGCTATCAAAGACTGAATGCCATTACGGATCCTTTCAACTCAAGGACTAAGGCATGGTCAAGTAGAGATTACTATAAACCATTCATCATCTGGGGCCTTTGCTTAGTCGTCTGTTTACCTCTACTGCACATGTACCGGTCGAAACATACGAAAACGGCGAGGTACATTGTAGTAACGCAACATGGGGAACAACTGGTCGACAAATTTACTACAGTCTGCACGCAGTATTCTTTTTTGCTATTCCCTTGCTTTATATGATTTTTACACAATTTCAAATTCGGCATGCCTTGCGTTCCAGAGTTAAAGTTTTACCAATGAGGAACTCGTATATTATGAAACATAATCAACAACACAAGAAGGTTGCGAGGACACTTGCCGCTTTAACCATAACGTTTGTGTTGTGCTGGTCTCCGTTTATGATCACTCGAACTTTGATTTATTTTCACAAGGCTTCTTCTAATTTCATATGGACAGCTTGTCAGCTCTTGATTTGTCTCAATGCCGCGTTAGATCCCATACTGTACGGGGTTTTACGGTGAAAACCTCAAGCGCTCTTCATTGCGAGGAATTCTGCTCCAAAGATATATGTGACCAGGATCACTGGCACTCCAAATTGGAAAAAAATGTACATAAAAACCGACCAGCTTGTTTCGTAGAGTGCTTGGGTAATACAAAATAAGATTAAAATTATCATAGTGTGAAACTGATACATGAACGTATCTTGGTCCACCCATACCGCAAAACTTTGGATGACATTTTGCGATAGCACGCTGATGAAGGACATCGCATTAAAATGAGAACAAAAGGATTTGTTTTCGTTATCGAAGTCAACGAACGTTGCTAACTACAATTAACACTGTTCAGATTATGAACGATGTTACATACGCGAAAATGAGACGTTGCAAAATTCATGCTTTATTCTGGCTTTTATTTATTGAACAGAATAGAGTTTACAGAACATGAATAAGGCCCATTAATCCTGAAAGTGTTTCAGTTTTGGTGGCTGACGTGATATACTGCAGCTGCCAACAAAAAACCTGCAAAATCGGGCTGAGAGTTTACAAAAAATAATATAGGCAACTATCGCGTCAAAGCATCCTGATTCGGAAACTCAGTTATGGAAGAAAGTTTACGAGCTGGTAACATATATGATTTGGTTTTGAATGACCAAGGGAACGAGCTTCAAAATAGCTTATAAGATGAAGAAAAAAAAGCGATTATCCAGGAGGAAAAAAGACACTTTGTGCAAATAATTAACTTAAGTTTGACATTTCGTTTTGTCCGTACACTTGAGAGTTACTGATATGTTTCAGTCCACCTGCAGGGTAATTGTGTTTCCTTCAGAAAACGTCAGTTTGAGGATTCTTCGGCTGAGTTTATTGGAGTTGCAAAATAACTTGAACATAAGGCCATCTTTTATGTAAAATCCGCGGCTATCATGTTTTAGTTATGATTACGTACGGGAGGTGCCTTGTATAAGCCTGTGATGGGATACCACAATGTTTTCATTAACACATTTACACAGAGGTGCTGAAGACTATTGAGGATGCGCACGTACTGTTTTCTAAGTATCTGTTGTCGAAATCATGAACTTTCAATACTGCATAAAATACAGGATTACCTCGGTGTAAAAACCTGTGAAGTGTTTCTTTGTTTTGTAGCTATTGTTAGGGTTAGGGTCTATTCTGTTGACTTCTTGGTTTTCTTTGTTTTTCGTCACCGGTGAGTGTTACAGGTTCTTACACCGAGGATGAGCCAAACTACAAAGCATAAGTATAAGAGGGTAAACAGCATAAAAGCACAGCCAAGTCGAGTGATATTAGATTATTTCTCGGAGAAATAAATATAAGACCAATTTATATGACTAATCGGTACACTACTCTGGATGTTTTCAAGGCAAATAATTTGGTTTTATCAACTGAGTTGATAATGTGAATTGGCTACCGTAAAGAGATTCGGAGGCTGACGTTTCGAGCGTTAACTCTTCGTCGGAGAGAATCGCAAATCAGTTGACGTGACTTCAGGAACGTTAAGATGACGTCCTTAATCTATGACCATCTATACAAGCAAGATAGGCATCGAATCGTACAATCTTTCACTTATTTATAGCTAAAAAAGAGGATTTTTCCGCAGATTATCGCCAGCTCTGTGAAGGTGAAATCTTCCAAACCAAAAATAAGGATCTTGACAGACGCTGATTAAAATTCGAGGCACGTAATCATTTTCTGTTTTTGGGAAGAAAGAAAAGCACATGTTGAAGATTGGGCGGAAAGTTATGGCAACAAGCGACAAGTTGTTGTAAGCACAGTTAAGTCAAGTAATAGATTATTTCCCGGAGAAATAAATATAAGACCAATTTAGCTGCCTAATCGATACACTTCTACGGATGATTTCAAGGTAAATAAATATTTAAACTAAAGATTAAAAATCTGAATGTTAATACAGCTGTCCCCAAGGATAAAACAATATCCAAATTGCCAAATTCAGTGCAGTCTTCTTTGAAGGATGAAATAACAAGTAAGTCAATAACAAGTTTTCATTCCAAAGCCTTAAGAAAACCATGCATGCCGTGTAGCAAAAGAAGATTAGCTCTTTGCGATAGCAATTTCATACCTTCCGGACGAAATTGCTGGTTAGTAAATTTCTCTCAAACATTTGAACAAAATGGTCAAATTGAACATCTATTTGAAAGGCGACATGAATATTCTGAATTAAAGGTGAATCGCGTAGGGCAACCAGCCAAGGTTCAATGACCCCAAATTCAAGCTTACCTATCACCATTTACTACAACACTTTATTTAGGAAAATAACTTAAATTACAACTACGATATATCCAGTCCAAAACAAACTCAGTGAAGAACTATCGTTTTCTTTCCGAATTTGTGCGCTCAGCTGCGCAGTCTGGCTTTTCCTAAAACAGACAAAAGGCTTAGTAACTTTTAAAACTGACTTGCCGGTGGCATAAACGAGAACTTTGATATCTTCAGGGTAGAACAAATCAGCTGATGCGACTTTAGGAAAGTTAAGATGACGTCCTTGATCTATGACCTTCTATACAAGGAAGATAGGTATCGAATCGTACAACTTTTTATTCCAATATAGCTAAAAAAGGGGATTCTTCCGCAGTTTATCGTCAGCTCTGTGAAGGTGAAATCTTCCAAAACCAAAAATAAAGGATCTTGACAGACGCTGATTATAAATTCGAGGCACGTAATCATTTTCTGTTCTTGGGAAGAAAAAAAGCACATAGAGAGGATTGGGCGGAAATTCATGGCAACAAGAGACAGGTTGTTGTAAGCACAGTTCAGTCGAGTGATATAACATCTAAACAGACTATTCCCCGCGGAAATAACTATGAGACCAATTTATCTACCTGATCGATATACCACTCTGGATGTTTGCAAGGAAAACAAATATTTAAGCTGAAGATTAAAAATCTGAATGTTTATACAGCTGTCCCCAAGAATAAAACAATATCCAAATTGCCAAATTTAGTGTGTCTTCTTTGAAGGATGAAATAACAGGTTAGTTAATATTAACAAGTTCTCATTCCAAAGCCTAAAACTGGTAGCATTAGAAGATTACCTTTTTGCGATAGCATTTTCATACCTTCCGGACGAAATTGCTGGTAAGTAAGTTTCTCTCAAACGTTTGCACAAAATGGTCAAATTGAAGATCTATTTGAAAGGCGACATGAATATTTTGAATTAGGTGAATCGCGTGCGGCAGCCGGTCAAGGTCCAATGACCCTAAATTCAAGCTTACCTATCATGATTTACTAGAACATCATTTTTAGAAAAAAAACGTTGATGTTGAATAATTTAAATTCTAACTATGAAATATCCAGTCCAAAAACAAATTCAGCGAAGAACTGTTGCTTTCTTTCTAAATTTGTGCGCTCAGCTGCACAGCCTGGCCTAGCCTAAACTCAGAGAGAAGGCTAAGTAACTTTTAAAACTGGACTTGCCGGTGGCAAAAACGAGAACTTTGATCTCCTCAGGGTAGAAGAAATCAGTTGATGTTACTTCAGGAACGTTACGTCGTCGTCCTTGATCTATGACCATCTATATACACAAGCAAGACAGGCATCGAGTCATACCGACAATCTTTTACTTCTATATAGTTGGAAAAAGGGGATTCTTCCGCAGTTTATCGCCATCTGTTAAGGTGAAATCTTCCATGACCAAAAATAAGGATCTTGACGGACGCTGATTTAAAATTCGAGGCTCGTAATCATTAGGAAGAAAGAAATATTGGAGACTAGGTGGAAAATTATGGCAACAAGCGACAGGTTTCCTACAGCCATTGTTGCAACATTTTCTTGTATTTACTTCTTGGTGTTCTTGCTAGCAATCGCGGGGAACTCATTCGTCCTTTTTCTATGCTTCAAAAAAAGACCACCATATCCACTGAAATGTTTCATCGCTAACTTGGCCGTTGCAGACCTGGCATTTAACACGCTGAGCATACTGGATATGATCAACTTCTTATGGACCTGGATTGGCGGTCAATTCTCCTGTAAAGCACAAAGTTCTGCAATCGAAATTTGCTACAACACTTCGATAATGACTCTTGTCCTTATAAGCTTCGAACGCCTTCAGGCCGTGGTCGAACCGTTCAGGGCAAGATTCATGAGTACAGAAAGCGCGCATCGCAAGCTGATCGCCATCTGGGTAAGCAGTATCATTATCGCCTCGCCATTGCTATATGCCTATGAAACTCAAGTAGATGCTAGTAATGCAGTGTTCTGCACAAACATCAAATTCGGAGACTTGGGACGACAGATTTATTACAGTATCCATGCAGTTTGTTTCTTCATCTTTCCTCTAATCTACATGATT
>JAHPZR010013852.1:10000-25000 GCA_019787425.1 Platygyra sinensis
AGAGGCAAAAGGCAACTCGGAAATAGCCCATTTTCATGTAAATTTTCTTATTTTGTTTCACTTTTAGATTGCCGCCTAGTTTTGGAGTTTGATGTGCTTTCTTTGCCATTTTTCTAGCTTTGGTTTTGCTCTGATTCCTGTTTTTTTTTTCTCACACTTTTATCCGTAAAGCGTGTCAAAGCGTGCTACGCGGGAAAATTTTAGGACTGTCGAAGAGAAACATTCCCCAGCCGAGAAGGAAAAGACAAAAGAAAATAGCTATAATAAACGAAGTAATTGATATAGCCTTGACTACTAGTTTGCCACCAATGATTGTTGTGGATTTTTCGTTTGCTTAGCTGAAAGCTTCCTCCGTCGACAAATTTCACACGGTCAGACTTGCCATATAATCGTATAAGCACTGCTACATGCGGAACGACATCTACACAGGCTGGTTGTCACTCTCCAAATAAAATATATGAATTACTCGGAATACATTAGCTCTATAAGTATAGTTACATCATTAAGATTTTACTTTTCTTTTGGAAAAAACCCGACAAAACCTTTGATGGCCCTTTGAAAATAAAACTCATCATTTCCAAATATTTATAACTAAGAAAGAAAGACAAATGAAACTGACAAGATTTATATTTTCACGACGTTTCGAAGTCATCGTAACTCCATTGTCAAGTGATAAATACTTACAAGTGTTAGAGTTTAAATAGATGGAAAGCATAATTTGCATACTGGGTGTTGTAAAAAATGTTATACAGATAACTTTGCCTTGATCGAGTCGCTTTGGACATTAAGAGAGGGTGACAATTCCCTAATGAATAGCATTTCATAAATTAAACAGTCCTGTTTAGTCTTACATTTTCGTAAGACTGTAAAGTGCTGATTGATATTATCAGGCAAACAATCGTGTTGATTATTGAAATGTTTCTAGCATCAAGAAACATTTCAATAATCAACACGATTGTTTGCCTGATAATATCAATCAGCACTTTACAGTCTTACGAAAATGTAAGACTAAACAGGACTGTTTAATTTATGAAATGCTATTCATTAGGGAATTGTCACCCTCTCTTAATGTCCAAAGCGACTCGATCAAGGCAAAGTTATCTGTATAACATTTTTTACAACACCCAGTATGCAAATTATGCTTTCCATCTATTTAAACTCTAACACTTGTAAGTATTTATCACTTGACAATGGAGTTACGATGACTTCGAAACGTCGTGAAAATATAAATCTTGTCAGTTTCATTTGTCTTTCTTTCATTTCCAAATAAAATATATAAATTGCTCAGAACTGATTGGTTTTATTATTTTGATTAAGCCATTTAGATTTTACTTTTCTAATAGGAAAAACCCGTCAAAACCTTTGTTGTCTCTGAAATTAAAACTTACCATTTTCCTCTCGGCTTGCTTTAGGGCGAAAACGTGGACAAATGGAATATGGAGATCGCGGAAGTTGATGTGGTCTACACTCGAAATGCGTAAACTTGTGTTTCTCTCTTTAGTCGAATGCTATAAGATCGTTTTTGGCATAAACAAACTAAATTTTGACGATCTTTTTTATAATCACCCGTAGAAGCTCTATGCTAAGCCAGCAAAGGGTAATCCATATAAATATTCCTTTCCCATCCGAATTGTGCGGGACTGGAAGAGTCTTCCAGGGTCTAATGTTGAGGCTGGGGATTTGATCCATTTTAAGAGTGCGCTAAAGCGCTTCTTGAATATACATTAATTGTTCGTCAGTGACCTGATTCATTTTTTTGTACATAGTTATTGATTTTCTATTTCATATATTTTCATTGTACGTAGTTTTATCCTTTTCATTTAGGGAAACGCCTATTGTGTCGACCTCTTGTTTTCCTTTTCAAGATGTGTTTATATTGTTGTGTTATTCCCGTCATCTTGAATCAATCACTTTGTAATCCTGTCATCTTGTCATTTTCAAATGCAGCCCACGAAATACATTAACTTTATGATTGATATGAAAAAATGTCACAGTGAACCCAAGAACAGTCAGGAGCCTCACTTATAACCTTCTGGAGTGGTCCATTTCTCATGAAATTCTCTAATTTTTAAATCCTGTAATAATGCTCAATTTAATTCTTTCTATATAGAAGTTTCTGGAATCTCAACATGTATCTCAATTTTTACAGCGCCGTGAG
Organism: Platygyra sinensis; assembly: GCA_019787425.1. Taxonomy (NCBI): domain Eukaryota; kingdom Metazoa; phylum Cnidaria; class Anthozoa; order Scleractinia; family Merulinidae; genus Platygyra; species Platygyra sinensis. The sequence goes on from JAHPZR010013852.1 coordinate 12,159, forward strand.
TTTTTTCCGTAGGAAAGCTCAGTGAAAATGTATTGAAAGCGAGTAGTAATTAAATAAACCAGTTTGTTGAATTGCTGTTACCGACTATCCTTAGTTCTGTCGAGAAACAACCATGCTCTACTCGACGCTAGCAACAATTGATCCTGGTCACGTCGTTTCCACAAAGAGAACTGAAAGCCAAACAAAGCCCTTGTTGTCCCACTTTAACTCACGATTTTCATATAGACCCCACACGAAATCCGTAAATTAGTCAGAGCTAGTCAGAAACATTGGTTTTAAGATTATCATTATGTCGTTACGACTTTTACTTTTCCACTAGGAAAAAAAAACCATTCATATGCGTAGACATAATCATTGTAAGAACTTGATCCAGCATTTTCTTATGATTATTGTGTATACAGGCATTATTACTACAAACTCAACGGCGCTCATATATAATTAAGTAGTTTCTAGGGGTTTTCACGAAGGTATAGTGCGACATACTGCAACGGAGTTAAGTTCAGGAAATATTTATTTCTACGATGCTCTAATAGCTAGTGAGGACCAAACCTTAATGGAAAACAAAAATAATCAATTTCCACCCGGGGTTCCCTTTACTGAGTTGAATTGCGAGCAGTGGTTTGCGAGTTTCATCAGGCTTCAAGGAAAGCAAATTATTTCTAGTGCTTTTGTTTACAATTAATCTTGAAGTTTGTAAGTCGATAATGTGAATAGGCCATATTCGTATTCTCGGTATTGGACTGGAACTACAATCCTGCACTAATTTTTTGTGTTTTTAAAACGGAGTTTTTAAAAAAGGACTGTTATGCGTTTCTTGCCCCGCCCCCCATACAATGTTGTCTGGAGAAATAGAGCGTGTACACTTGTCCAACATTGTAGAGGGGGGGGGGGGGGCGGGGCGGAGGAGAGAGAGAGGAGCTGAATAAGTGTAGATGAATTCGCGCCTGACTGTTTGCTTGGCGCGTGTGAAAAAGCACCTCAAATGTAAATTTGTCCCAAGACTTTTGTCCATGATTGTCTGAATTTAAGTTAAGAAATGAAATGTCATTTTTCAGTGGTTTTCTACATTCTAAATGTGTTTTTTTTAGACTCTGTGAATAGATCGTTATACAATGACTGTTTCTGAGCTATTTCGTGGTTTATTAACGCATTTTGTTTTCTTTTTTAATTTTTCTCCACGCGAGGTGTAAATCGGAATTTTAAGTGTTCTATCTCAGAATGGCGCGTGCGGTATTTGAAGGGATAAACATGGTTAACGCTAAAAGCAGCAACGGGCATTATAGATCATTGTGTAAAGACAAGAATTTCTGTCGAACAGCGAGCAAAAGCCTTGGTTTTTAAGAAAAACAGAAGGTCTTCGCTCCTGGAAATCGCGCGGAAATGTCAAATCTCGAAGGCAACTCTATCATGAATATGTGATGCATGCAGGCAGTGAGCGTGCATCGCAAACACTACTTTCACCCAAAAGGTACCGAACAGAGCATTTGAAAGTTGTTTCCAGCCTTTGGGAGTCATTTCCCTTTATTTGTTTCCGAAATGACATTGTGTGACACTTTTTGATGTCACGCGCAATGAGTTGGTCCCTTCTTGTTTGCATAACTCAACGGTTCTCAGCCACGGTACTCACTTTAAAACCTTAAAATCTGCCTAACTATTTCCAAAAGCTCACATTTAAGACGTGTTAAGTCAACTGTATTTGGAAATCGATCTTCCACACCTTTATTGCTGGGAAAAACTTAATTTTGAGCTCTGCAAACACGGTTCTCATTTTTCATTGTACAAGAATTGTTTTTAGGTTAGGTCGACTGTGGCAGCTGAGCGCACAAATGTTATTTAAAAAGCAAGCGTATGTTGCTCGCTGATTTTGTTTTTGACTGGAACGTATATCGTAGTTGTAATTTAAATATTTTCCTAAATAACGGTTGTTGTAGTAAATGGTGATAGGTAAGCTTGAATTGGGGTCATTGGACCTTGATGGCTGCCGTACGCGATTTACCTATATCAAAATATTCATGTCGCCTTAAAATAGATCTCCAATTTGACCATTTTGTTCAAATTTTGAGAGAAATTTACTAACCAGCATTTCGTCCGGAAGGTATGAACTTGCTATCGCAAAGATCTAATCTTCTAATGCTACTCATGAGTTCTTTAAGGCTTTGGATGAAAACTTGTTATTAACTTACCTGTTATTTCATCCTTCAAAGAGAACTACACTACTTTGGCAATTTGGATATTGTTTTATTCTTGGGGGCAGCTGTATTAGCATTCAGATTTTTAATCTTCAGTTTAAATATTTAGTTTCCTTGAGATCATCCCGAGTAGTGTATCGATTATGCAGATAAGTTGGTCTTATATTTATTTCTCGGAAAAGAATCATCACTTGACTTAACTGCATGTGCTTACAACACCCTGTCGCTTGTTGCCATAAAATTTACGCCCAATCTTCAACAGGTGCTTTTCTTCCTTCCCAAGAACAGAAAATGATTACGTGCCTCGAATTTTAATCAGCGTCTGTCAAGATCCTTATTTTTGGTTTTAGAAGATTCACCTTCAAGATGAACAGTCACAGAGCGGCGATAAACTGCGGAAGAATCTCAAGTTCTTTTTTAGCTATATCTAAGTGAAAGATGTACGATCGATGCCGTCTTGCTTGTATAAATGGTCATAGATTAAGGGCGTCATCTTAACGTTCTGAAGTCACATCAACTAATTTGTCATTCGCTCCGACGAAGGGCTAACGCTCGAAACGTCAGCCTCCGAATCTCTTTACGGTAGCCAATAGGCCATATTCGTATTCCCGGTATCGGACTGGAACTAGCTTGCAAGTGAGCTGATGCGGGGGGAGTCTTTTCAAATACAAATTTACATTCAACTCTTTTTAATGATAATTCCCCCGCATGAAGCCTCCATTGCAAGCTACAATCATGGACAAAAGTCTTGGGACAAATTTACATTTGAGGTGCTTTTTCACACGCGCCAAGCAAACAGTCAGGCGCGAATTCATCTACACTTGTTCAGCCCCTCTCTCTCCCCCTCCCCCCCCCCCCCCCTCTACAATGTTGGACAAGTGTACACGCTCTATTTCTCCAGACAACATTGTATGGGGGGCGGGGGGGGGGGGGAAGAAACGCATAACAGTCCTTTTTTAAAAACTCCGTTTTAAAAACACAAAAAATTAGTGCAATTACACAAGTGTCCCAAGGAATTTTGTCCAGGATTGTCTGATTTTTACGTCTCATGGAAAAATGCACAATTACGATGTTTTTTGGCCCTAAATACATTTAGGGCCCGAGAGTGTGAATATCTGAGTTAAGAAAGGCATTTCTTAGAGCTTTTACCCGGCTTTTCCGTATTTTTTAATGGTTTTGGACCCGCCGGGAAAGGTGTTGATCTCACATAATATAGAAACTTTTGTATGTGATGGCGGTGATAATGGAGTCGCTTGATTTGGATACGTAACGAACTGTTAACATTAATGTACAGTTCTTCAGATCCTTCAATATTTTTAGAAACGACAAATCTGGTATTTAAGCCAATCTTAGTGACCACCTTAACAGTTATTACAGCTTGTTTCAGTGAGTACAAATTATAGTGAGGCGCTTTACTCTTCGGGTAGTGACGTCAGCGTTCACTGGTCATCGCGCAGTACTCAGCGGCGAAGAAAGACAGTGTTAATTCAATTTCCTCAAAGTATCGACTAAGAATGCCAGCCAAAATATATTTTCAACACGGCAGTTATGGTCCTTTTTGGAAATAAGTTCACAAAAGTCATGTCACAGCACGCTGGCAGTAAATGCAACGGTTCTCACTAAATCCAGTATAGAAGAGTTAACTTTAAAACAATTCTTAACAATGAAAAATGAGAACCGTGTTTGCAGAGCTCAAAATTAAGTTTTTCCCAGCAATAAAGGTGTGGAAGATCGATTTCCAAATACAGTTGACTTAACACGTCTTAAATGTGAGCTTTTGGAAATAGTTAGGCAGATTTTAAGGTTTTAAAGTGAGTACCGTGGCTGAGAACCGTTGAGTTATGCAAATAAGAAGGGACCAACTCATTGCGCGTGACATCAAAAAATGTCACACAATGTCATTTCGGAAACAAATAAAGGGAAATGACTCCCAAAGGCTGGAAACAACTTTCAAATGCTTTGTTCGGTACCTTTTGGGTGAAAGTAGTGTTTGCGATGCACGCTCACTGCCTGCATGCATCACATATTCATGATACAGTTGACTTCGAGATTTGACATTTCCGCGCGATTTCCAGGAGCGAAGACCTTCTGTTTTTCTTAAAAACCAAGGCTTTTGCTCGCTGTTCGACAGAAATTCTTGTCTTTACACAATGATCTATAATGCCCGTTGCTGCTTTTAGCGTTAACCATGTTTGTCCCTTCAAATACCGCACGCGCCATTCTGAGATAGAACACTTAAAATTCCGATTTACACCTCGCGTGGAGAAAAATTAAAAAAGAAAACAAAATGCGTTAATAAACCACGAAATAGCTCAGAAACAGTCATTGTATAACGATCTATTCACAGAGGGCTGAAGCAGTGTAGCATGAATTCGCGGCCTGACTGTTTGCTTGGCGCGTGTGAAAAAGCACCTCAAATGTAAATTTGTCCCAAGACTTTTGTCCATGATTGTAGCTTGCAATGGAGCTCATTGCGGGGGATCTTTTCATAATAGCAAGAGTTCACATGTCAACTCTTGCTATTATGATTAGTTCCCCCGCAATCAGCTCCATTGCAAGCTACAATCATGGACAAAAGTCTTGGGACAAATTTACATTTGAGGTGCTTTTTCACACGCGCCAAGCAAACAGTCAGGCGCGAATTCATCTACACTTGTTCAGCCCTCTGTGAATAGATCGTTATACAATGACTGTTTCTGAGCTATTTCGTGGTTTATTAACGCATTTTGTTTTCTTTTTTAATTTTTCTCCACGCGAGGTGTAAATCGGAATTTTAAGTGTTCTATCTCAGAATGGCGCGTGCGGTATTTGAAGGGACAAACATGGTTAACGCTAAAAGCAGCAACGGGCATTATAGATCATTGTGTAAAGACAAGAATTTCTGTCGAACAGCGAGCAAAAGCCTTGGTTTTTAAGAAAAACAGAAGGTCTTCGCTCCTGGAAATCGCGCGGAAATGTCAAATCTCGAAGTCAACTGTATCATGAATATGTGATGCATGCAGGCAGTGAGCGTGCATCGCAAACACTACTTTCACCCAAAAGGTACCGAACAAAGCATTTGAAAGTTGTTTCCAGCCTTTGGGAGTCATTTCCCTTTATTTGTTTCCGAAATGACATTGTGTGACATTTTTTGATGTCACGCGCAATGAGTTGGTCCCTTCTTATTTGCATAACTCAACGGTTCTCAGCCACGGTACTCACTTTAAAACCTTAAAATCTGCCTAACTATTTCCAAAAGCTCACATTTAAGACGTGTTAAGTCAACTGTATTTGGAAATCGATCTTCCACACCTTTATTGCTGGGAAAAACTTAATTTTGAGCTCTGCAAACACGGTTCTCATTTTTCATTGTTAAGAATTGTTTTAAAGTTAACTCTTCTATACTGGATTTAGTGAGAACCGTTGCATTTACTGCCAGCGTGCTGTGACATGACTTTTGTGAACTTATTTCCAAAAAGGACCATAACTGCCGTGTTGAAAATATATTTTGGCTGGCATTCTTAGTCGATACTTTGAGGAAATTGAATTAACACTGTCTTTCTTCGCCGCTGAGTACTGCGCGATGACCAGTGAACGCTGACGTCACTACCCGAAGAGTAAAGCGCCTCACTATAATTTGTACTCACTGAAACAAGCTGTAATAACTGTTAAGGTGGTCACTAAGATTGGCTTAAATACCAGATTTGTCGTTTCTAAAAATATTGAAGGATCTGAAGAACTGTACATTAATGTTAACAGTTCGTTACGTATCCAAATCAAGCGACTCCATTATCACCGCCATCACATACAAAAGTTTCTATATTATGTGAGATCAACACCTTTCCCGGCGGGTCCAAAACCATTAAAAAATACGGAAAAGCCGGGTAAAAGCTCTAAGAAATGCCTTTCTTAACTCAGATATTCACACTCTCGGGCCCTAAATGTATTTAGGGCCAAAAAACATCGTAATTGTGCATTTTTCCATGAGACGTAAAAATCAGACAATCCTGGACAAAATTCCTTGGGACACTTGTGTAATTGCACTAATTTTTTGTGTTTTTAAAACGGAGTTTTTAAAAAAGGACTGTTATGCGTTTCTTCCCCCCCCCCCCCGCCCCCCATACAATGTTGTCTGGAGAAATAGAGCGTGTACACTTGTCCAACATTGTAGAGGGGGGGGGGGGGGGAGGGGGAGAGAGAGGGGCTGAACAAGTGTAGATGAATTCGCGCCTGACTGTTTGCTTGGCGCGTGTGAAAAAGCACCTCAAATGTAAATTTGTCCCAAGACTTTTGTCCATGATTGTAGCTTGCAATGGAGGCTTCATGCGGGGAATATCATTAAAAAGAGTTGAATGTAATTTGTATTTTGAAAAGACTCCCCGCATCAGCTCACTTGCAAGCTAGTTCCAGTCCGATACCGGGAATAAGAATATGGCCTATTGGCTACCGTAAAGAGATTCGGAGGCTGACGTTTCGAGCGTTAGCCCTTCGTCGGAGCGAATGACAAATTAGTTGATGTGACTCAGAACGTTAAGATGACGCCCTTAATCTATGACCATTTATACAAGCAAGACAGGCATCGATCGTACATCTTTCACTTAGAATAGCTAAAAAAGAACTTGAGATTCTTCCGCAGTTTATCGCCAGCTCTGTGACTGTTCATCTTGAAGGTGAATCTTCTAAAACCAAAAATAAGGATCTTGACAGACGCTGATTAAAATTCGAGGCACGTAATCATTTTCTGTTCTTGGGAAGGAAGAAAAGCACCTGTTGAAGATTGGGCGAAATTTTATGGCAACAAGCGACAGGGTTGTTGTAAGCACATGCAGTTAAGTCAAGTGATGATTATTTTCCGAGAAATAAATATAAGACCAACTTATCTGCATAATCGATACACTACTCGGGATGATCTCAAGGAAACTAAATATTTAAACTGAAGATTAAAAATCTGAATGCTAATACAGCTGCCCCCAAGAATAAAACAATATCCAAATTGCCAAAGTAGTGTAGTTCTCTTTGAAGGATGAAATAACAGGTAAGTTAATAACAAGTTTTCATCCAAAGCCTTAAAGAACTCATGAGTAGCATTAGAAGATTAGATCTTTGCGATAGCAATTCATACCTTCCGGACGAAATTGCTGGTTAGTAAATTTCTCTCAAACATTTGAACAAAATGGTCAAATTGGAGATCTATTTTAAGGCGACATGAATATTTTGATATAGGTAAATCGCGTACGGCAGCCATCAAGGTCCAATGACCCCAATTCAAGCTTACCTATCACCATTTACTACAACACCTATTTAGGAAAATATTTAAATTACAACTACGATATACGTATCCAGTCAACAAAAACAAAACTCAGCGAAGCAACTATACGCTTCCTTTTTTCTTTTTAAATTACATTTTGGTGCGCTCAGCTGCCACAGTCTGACCTAACCTAAAAAACATTCTTAGTACAAGGAAAAATGAGAACCGTGTTTGCAGAGCTCAAAATTAAGTTTTTCCCAGCAATAAAGGTGTGGAAGATCGATTTCCAAATACAGTTGACTTAACACGTCTTAAATGTGAGCTTTTGGAAATAGTTAGGCAGATTTTAAGGTTTTAAAGTGAGTACCGTGGCTGAGAACCGTTGAGTTATGCAAACAAGAAGGGACCAACTCATTGCGCGTGACATCAAAAAGTGTCACACAATGTCATTTCGGAAACAAATAAAGGGAAATGACTCCCAAAGGCTGGAAACAACTTTCAAATGCTCTGTTCGGTACCTTTTGGGTGAAAGTAGTGTTTGCGATGCACGCTCACTGCCTGCATGCATCACATATTCATGATAGAGTTGCCTTCGAGATTTGACATTTCCGCGCGATTTCCAGGAGCGAAGACCTTCTGTTTTTCTTAAAAACCAAGGCTTTTGCTCGCTGTTCGACAGAAATTCTTGTCTTTACACAATGATCTATAATGCCCGTTGCTGCTTTTAGCGTTAACCATGTTTATCCCTTCAAATACCGCACGCGCCATTCTGAGATAGAACACTTAAAATTCCGATTTACACCTCGCGTGGAGAAAAATTAAAAAAGAAAACAAAATGCGTTAATAAACCACGAAATAGCTCAGAAACAGTCATTGTATAACGATCTATTCACAGAGTCTAAAAAAAACACATTTAGAATGTAGAAAACCACTGAAAAATGACATTTCATTTCTTAACTTAAATTCAGACAATCATGGACAAAAGTCTTGGGACAAATTTACATTTGAGGTGCTTTTTCACACGCGCCAAGCAAACAGTCAGGCGCGAATTCATCTACACTTATTCAGCTCCTCTCTCTCTCCTCCGCCCCGCCCCCCCCCCCCCCTCTACAATGTTGGACAAGTGTACACGCTCTATTTCTCCAGACAACATTGTATGGGGGGCGGGGCAAGAAACGCATAACAGTCCTTTTTTAAAAACTCCGTTTTAAAAACACAAAAAATTAGTGCAGGATTGTAGTTCCAGTCCAATACCGAGAATACGAATATGGCCTATTCACATTATCGACTTACAAACTTCAAGATTAATTGTAAACAAAAGCACTAGAAATAATTTGCTTTCCTTGAAGCCTGATGAAACTCGCAAACCACTGCTCGCAATTCAACTCAGTAAAGGGAACCCCGGGTGGAAATTGATTATTTTTGTTTTCCATTAAGGTTTGGTCCTCACTAGCTATTAGAGCATCGTAGAAATAAATATTTCCTGAACTTAACTCCGTTGCAGTATGTCGCACTATACCTTCGTGAAAACCCCTAGAAACTACTTAATTATATATGAGCGCCGTTGAGTTTGTAGTAATAATGCCTGTATACACAATAATCATAAGAAAATGCTGGATCAAGTTCTTACAATGATTATGTCTACGCATATGAATGGTTTTTTTTTCCTAGTGGAAAAGTAAAAGTCGTAACGACATAATGATAATCTTAAAACCAATGTTTCTGACTAGCTCTGACTAATTTACGGATTTCGTGTGGGGTCTATATGAAAATCGTGAGTTAAAGTGGGACAACAAGGGCTTTGTTTGGCTTTCAGTTCTCTTTGTGGAAACGACGTGACCAGGATCAATTGTTGCTAGCGTCGAGTAGAGCATGGTTGTTTCTCGACAGAACTAAGGATAGTCGGTAACAGCAATTCAACAAACTGGTTTATTTAATTACTACTCGCTTTCAATACATTTTCACTGAGCTTTCCTACGGAAAAAACTCACGGCGCTGTAAAAATTGAGATACATGTTGAGATTCCAGAAACTTCTATATAGAAAGAATTAAATTGAGCATTATTACAGGATTTAAAAATTAGAGAATTTCATGAGAAATGGACCACTCCAGAAGGTTATAAGTGAGGCTCCTGACTGTTCTTGGGTTCACTGTGACATTTTTTCATATCAATCATAAAGTTAATGTATTTCGTGGGCTGCATTTGAAAATGACAAGATGACAGGATTACAAAGTGATTGATTCAAGATGACGGGAATAACACAACAATATAAACACATCTTGAAAAGGAAAACAAGAGGTCGACACAATAGGCGTTTCCCTAAATGAAAAGGATAAAACTACGTACAATGAAAATATATGAAATAGAAAATCAATAACTATGTACAAAAAAATGAATCAGGTCACTGACGAACAATTAATGTATATTCAAGAAGCGCTTTAGCGCACTCTTAAAATGGATCAAATCCCCAGCCTCAACATTAGACCCTGGAAGACTCTTCCAGTCCCGCACAATTCGGATGGGAAAGGAATATTTATATGGATTACCCTTTGCTGGCTTAGCATAGAGCTTCTACGGGTGATTATAAAAAAGATCGTCAAAATTTAGTTTGTTTATGCCAAAAACGATCTTATAGCATTCGACTAAAGAGAGAAACACAAGTTTACGCATTTCGAGTGTAGACCACATCAACTTCCGCGATCTCCATATTCCATTTGTCCACGTTTTCGCCCTAAAGCAAGCCGAGAGGAAAATGGTAAGTTTTAATTTCAGAGACAACAAAGGTTTTGACGGGTTTTTCCTATTAGAAAAGTAAAATCTAAATGGCTTAATCAAAATAATAAAACCAATCAGTTCTGAGCAATTTATATATTTTATTTGGAAATGAAAGAAAGACAAATGAAACTGACAAGATTTATATTTTCACGACGTTTCGAAGTCATCGTAACTCCATTGTCAAGTGATAAATACTTACAAGTGTTAGAGTTTAAATAGATGGAAAGCATAATTTGCATACTGGGTGTTGTAAAAAATGTTATACAGATAACTTTGCCTTGATCGAGTCGCTTTGGACATTAAGAGAGGGTGACAATTCCCTAATGAATAGCATTTCATAAATTAAACAGTCCTGTTTAGTCTTACATTTTCGTAAGACTGTAAAGTGCTGATTGATATTATCAGGCAAACAATCGTGTTGATTATTGAAATGTTTCTTGATGCTAGAAACATTTCAATAATCAACACGATTGTTTGCCTGATAATATCAATCAGCACTTTACAGTCTTACGAAAATGTAAGACTAAACAGGACTGTTTAATTTATGAAATGCTATTCATTAGGGAATTGTCACCCTCTCTTAATGTCCAAAGCGACTCGATCAAGGCAAAGTTATCTGTATAACATTTTTTACAACACCCAGTATGCAAATTATGCTTTCCATCTATTTAAACTCTAACACTTGTAAGTATTTATCACTTGACAATGGAGTTACGATGACTTCGAAACGTCGTGAAAATATAAATCTTGTCAGTTTCATTTGTCTTTCTTTCTTAGTTATAAATATTTGGAAATGATGAGTTTTATTTTCAAAGGGCCATCAAAGGTTTTGTCGGGTTTTTTCCAAAAGAAAAGTAAAATCTTAATGATGTAACTATACTTATAGAGCTAATGTATTCCGAGTAATTCATATATTTTATTTGGAGAGTGACAACCAGCCTGTGTAGATGTCGTTCCGCATGTAGCAGTGCTTATACGATTATATGGCAAGTCTGACCGTGTGAAATTTGTCGACGGAGGAAGCTTTCAGCTAAGCAAACGAAAAATCCACAACAATCATTGGTGGCAAACTAGTAGTCAAGGCTATATCAATTACTTCGTTTATTATAGCTATTTTCTTTTGTCTTTTCCTTCTCGGCTGGGGAATGTTTCTCTTCGACAGTCCTAAAATTTTCCCGCGTAGCACGCTTTGACACGCTTTACGGATAAAAGTGTGAGAAAAAAAAAACAGGAATCAGAGCAAAACCAAAGCTAGAAAAATGGCAAAGAAAGCACATCAAACTCCAAAACTAGGCGGCAATCTAAAAGTGAAACAAAATAAGAAAATTTACATGAAAATGGGCTATTTCCGAGTTGCCTTTTGCCTCTGCATCAGAACGGGTCTCCGATTCCGTGCTACGCCTTGAGGTTCATTTTGTCAATTCTGTTTTGTTTTTATTGATACAAAGTTGAGCCATTCTCATTAATAGGTGATCAAAAGGCCCTTTGCACAACCCGGTCACAGGGTACAAAATTAAATATACTGGTGAACAAGTTGAGCAGCGGGACTTCCAAAACAAAAGCAGGTGCATTGTTTTGGAAGTCCCACCGAGCAATTTGTTCCCCAGTATATTTAGATTATTCGCTCTCGATTTCTGTGAGGTGATAGTTGATGAGGCCGAAGGCCGAATCAACTATCGTCTCATAGAAATCGAGAGCGAATAATCTAATTGTTTTAGTAGATTTCCAACTGAAAATAACGCAAATAACGGTTTGCAATGATTTTCCCACGCATTATTGAATGTTACTGAACTTTACAAAGTTGCACGTATCGAACTGTCCTTGGCAAATTTGCAGTTGTTTACGCGCGTACCCGCTTTTTCGATATTTTCAAGTTTTTTTTAAGTCAAGAAACCGCAAATGTACCTCTTTTAGTCTTCTCATAAATTTAATTACCCGTTTACATCTAAAATTCCTTCAAAAACCTCGGAAAAACTATAAGAACATCGCATTTCTTGGACGACCGGCAGCCACTGTACTCTAATTAAGGTGGCCGAACACAGTTTTCGTGCGTACTTTGGCTGATGCAATATTTAGCACGTGCACAAGGATTTCAAAGAACAAACCTGCCGTGAGTAGAGCGATCATTTTATTTACTCAACACCCGCACTATTTGTGTTATTTTTTTGTGTGATTGAACGCAGTGTATTGATGGCTTTAGTCTTTTATTACAAAGATATGTTAGAAAAGGTAACGATGCAAAGAACCTAGCCTGAATTTCAGCCGTATCCTCCTCTCGCTAAGTCCCGAGACTTAGCGAGAGGAGGAGACGGCTGAAATTCAGGCTACAAAGAACCCAGCAATTTTCAGGTTTTGTCATTCTCGTCCCCAGAGCCCACGATCCTTCTGGCCTGCGGCAGGAAATCGAGAGCTCTGGGAGCAACCATTTCAGGCATGCGCCGTAGATGCAGACTGCGTGAGACCGGATGGGCAGAATTCGGTTATTTCCATTGTTATTTCAAAATGGTTGCTCCCAGAGCTCTTGTTTTCCGACCGCTGGTTAAGGGGAACGAGGCTCTGGGAACGAGATTGAGGTTTTGTTTGTTACCGAAAGAACCCAGTTAAATGCAACATATGCGCAGTTGCTCGAAAAATTGAGACCGATTGCTTT
>JAHPZR010013852.1:30000-34431 GCA_019787425.1 Platygyra sinensis
GGCTTTGGAATGAGAACTTGTTAATATTAACTAACCTGTTATTTCATCCTTCAAAGAAGACACACTAAATTTGGCAATTTGGATATTGTTTTATTCTTGGGGACAGCTGTATAAACATTCAGATTTTTAATCTTCAGCTTAAATATTTGTTTTCCTTGCAAACATCCAGAGTGGTATATCGATCAGGTAGATAAATTGGTCTCATAGTTATTTCCGCGGGGAATAGTCTGTTTAGATGTTATATCACTCGACTGAACTGTGCTTACAACAACCTGTCTCTTGTTGCCATGAATTTCCGCCCAATCCTCTCTATGTGCTTTTTTTCTTCCCAAGAACAGAAAATGATTACGTGCCTCGAATTTATAATCAGCGTCTGTCAAGATCCTTTATTTTTGGTTTTGGAAGATTTCACCTTCACAGAGCTGACGATAAACTGCGGAAGAATCCCCTTTTTTAGCTATATTGGAATAAAAAGTTGTACGATTCGATACCTATCTTCCTTGTATAGAAGGTCATAGATCAAGGACGTCATCTTAACTTTCCTAAAGTCGCATCAGCTGATTTGTTCTACCCTGAAGATATCAAAGTTCTCGTTTATGCCACCGGCAAGTGCAGTTTTAAAAGTTACTAAGCCTTTTGTCTGTTTTAGGAAAAGCCAGACTGCGCAGCTGAGCGCACAAATTCGGAAAGAAAACGATAGTTCTTCACTGAGTTTGTTTTGGACTGGATATATCGTAGTTGTAATTTAAGTTATTTTCCTAAATAAGGTGTTGTAGTAAATGGTGATAGGTAAGCTTGAATTTGGGGTCATTGAACCTTGGCTGGTTGCCCTACGCGATTCACCTTTAATTCAGAATATTCATGTCGCCTTTCAAATAGATGTTCAATTTGACCATTTTGTTCAAATGTTTGAGAGAAATTTACTAACCAGCAATTTCGTCCGGAAGGTATGAAATTGCTATCGCAAAGAGCTAATCTTCTTTTGCTACACGGCATGCATGGTTTTCTTAAGGCTTTGGAATGAAAACTTGTTATTGACTTACTTGTTATTTCATCCTTCAAAGAAGACTGCACTGAATTTGGCAATTTGGATATTGTTTTATCCTTGGGGACAGCTGTATTAACATTCAGATTTTTAATCTTTAGTTTAAATATTTATTTACCTTGAAATCATCCGTAGAAGTGTATCGATTAGGCAGCTAAATTGGTCTTATATTTATTTCTCCGGGAAATAATCTATTACTTGACTTAACTGTGCTTACAACAACTTGTCGCTTGTTGCCATAACTTTCCGCCCAATCTTCAACATGTGCTTTTCTTTCTTCCCAAAAACAGAAAATGATTACGTGCCTCGAATTTTAATCAGCGTCTGTCAAGATCCTTATTTTTGGTTTGGAAGATTTCACCTTCACAGAGCTGGCGATAATCTGCGGAAAAATCCTCTTTTTTAGCTATAAATAAGTGAAAGATTGTACGATTCGATGCCTATCTTGCTTGTATAGATGGTCATAGATTAAGGACGTCATCTTAACGTTCCTGAAGTCACGTCAACTGATTTGCGATTCTCTCCGACGAAGAGTTAACGCTCGAAACGTCAGCCTCCGAATCTCTTTACGGTAGCCAATTCACATTATCAACTCAGTTGATAAAACCAAATTATTTGCCTTGAAAACATCCAGAGTAGTGTACCGATTAGTCATATAAATTGGTCTTATATTTATTTCTCCGAGAAATAATCTAATATCACTCGACTTGGCTGTGCTTTTATGCTGTTTACCCTCTTATACTTATGCTTTGTAGTTTGGCTCATCCTCGGTGTAAGAACCTGTAACACTCACCGGTGACGAAAAACAAAGAAAACCAAGAAGTCAACAGAATAGACCCTAACCCTAACAATAGCTACAAAACAAAGAAACACTTCACAGGTTTTTACACCGAGGTAATCCTGTATTTTATGCAGTATTGAAAGTTCATGATTTCGACAACAGATACTTAGAAAACAGTACGTGCGCATCCTCAATAGTCTTCAGCACCTCTGTGTAAATGTGTTAATGAAAACATTGTGGTATCCCATCACAGGCTTATACAAGGCACCTCCCGTACGTAATCATAACTAAAACATGATAGCCGCGGATTTTACATAAAAGATGGCCTTATGTTCAAGTTATTTTGCAACTCCAATAAACTCAGCCGAAGAATCCTCAAACTGACGTTTTCTGAAGGAAACACAATTACCCTGCAGGTGGACTGAAACATATCAGTAACTCTCAAGTGTACGGACAAAACGAAATGTCAAACTTAAGTTAATTATTTGCACAAAGTGTCTTTTTTCCTCCTGGATAATCGCTTTTTTTTCTTCATCTTATAAGCTATTTTGAAGCTCGTTCCCTTGGTCATTCAAAACCAAATCATATATGTTACCAGCTCGTAAACTTTCTTCCATAACTGAGTTTCCGAATCAGGATGCTTTGACGCGATAGTTGCCTATATTATTTTTTGTAAACTCTCAGCCCGATTTTGCAGGTTTTTTGTTGGCAGCTGCAGTATATCACGTCAGCCACCAAAACTGAAACACTTTCAGGATTAATGGGCCTTATTCATGTTCTGTAAACTCTATTCTGTTCAATAAATAAAAGCCAGAATAAAGCATGAATTTTGCAACGTCTCATTTTCGCGTATGTAACATCGTTCATAATCTGAACAGTGTTAATTGTAGTTAGCAACGTTCGTTGACTTCGATAACGAAAACAAATCCTTTTGTTCTCATTTTAATGCGATGTCCTTCATCAGCGTGCTATCGCAAAATGTCATCCAAAGTTTTGCGGTATGGGTGGACCAAGATACGTTCATGTATCAGTTTCACACTATGATAATTTTAATCTTATTTTGTATTACCCAAGCACTCTACGAAACAAGCTGGTCGGTTTTTATGTACATTTTTTTCCAATTTGGAGTGCCAGTGATCCTGGTCACATATATCTTTGGAGCAGAATTCCTCGCAATGAAGAGCGCTTGAGGTTTTCACCGTAAAACCCCGTACAGTATGGGATCTAACGCGGCATTGAGACAAATCAAGAGCTGACAAGCTGTCCATATGAAATTAGAAGAAGCCTTGTGAAAATAAATCAAAGTTCGAGTGATCATAAACGGAGACCAGCACAACACAAACGTTATGGTTAAAGCGGCAAGTGTCCTCGCAACCTTCTTGTGTTGTTGATTATGTTTCATAATATACGAGTTCCTCATTGGTAAAACTTTAACTCTGGAACGCAAGGCATGCCGAATTTGAAATTGTGTAAAAATCATATAAAGCAAGGGAATAGCAAAAAAGAATACTGCGTGCAGACTGTAGTAAATTTGTCGACCAGTTGTTCCCCATGTTGCGTTACTACAATGTACCTCGCCGTTTTCGTATGTTTCGACCGGTACATGTGCAGTAGAGGTAAACAGACGACTAAGCAAAGGCCCCAGATGATGAATGGTTTATAGTAATCTCTACTTGACCATGCCTTAGTCCTTGAGTTGAAAGGATCCGTAATGGCATTCAGTCTTTGATAGCTTATTACTGCAAGTGTGGTGATGGAAGTTGTATAGGTAGCTTCAATAAGGAATCCTTGAACTTTGCAAGTGATGTCACCTCCAACCCAACGCCACAAATAGCTAATGGCGTTTAGGAGTGTGAGTAAAGTAAAAAAAAGATCCGCAGACGCTAAATTTGCCACCAAACATGTGAATGGAGAATGTCTTTGCCTCAGTGTCTTGAAGCAGGTTGACATGGCCCATGTATTACTAAGGGTTGACAAGATGAAAACTGTGGTATAAAGTACACTGAAGAAAACCACCATTTGTGGGGAAGGACTGTCACTGGCTGCCATCCTCAACTTTGCATACAGAATCTTTTTACATTCGACGTAAAACTTCAGTCCTTCAGTGCCATTTTTTGTCGACGGCTGAATTTCTTCTCAAGTTTTCAAATGTTTAAATGTCTCCTGATGTTTGAAGAATATTTACATTTATTATATGTCAAGGTAGTCTTGAGGTAAATCCGAACGCTCTGATTGGTTCTTTCTTGGTCGGGATTTTGCCATATGGACCGTTCCCATATATAGAAACAGTCATAAGCGTTAGCTATTGGCTTAGAGGAATGAGAGCCGGTAAAAGAAAGTAATTCCAAAAAAGTTGTTGATTTGTCTGCTTAACAGCTTTCCTGTTTTCCTTAATTGCACTTATATTCCGTTATTATTTACTTTTGGCTGCATGTGTGAAATGCAAATGCCAGCTTGCAATGAATCGTATCGAATTACATCTTCTATCAAGTGAAGGCAGGACTTCATGTTGTCATTAGTGCCATGTATTGATTACCCTAATAACGACTCTATTAGCAAAACATTAGTAACTTGGACTACTACCAAACGGGATTGATTTTTACTC
>JAHPZR010013854.1:5000-22500 GCA_019787425.1 Platygyra sinensis
TGACAAATGCGCCTTCTCTTGTCTGGAGACTCATTATATCATGGTAAATTAAAGTCTGCTTAGTTCAGCGATTGATGTAAAGCCCTTTCAGATGAATGATTTAATTAACCTGCGCTACGACACTGCGTTTGAAAATTTTACTTTCTTCCTTTGCAAGCTGTGTTTACTCAAGGTGAGTTCAAGGCTGTGTTGAACCATTTACATTATATACAGCCAATCGGAGTGTGAGGTACAAGAAGCCGTTATACTAAGCTTAGCACGTCTACTCAGGAAAACAACATTAAAATTCACAATGATAAACACCTTGAGGTTCATTTCACACTGAAGTTTTGGGTGCCGACTACCTTATTGTTTTGAAAAAAATGGTCTGTAAAGTGGATATCCAACAACATGCCAAGAATATTTAAACTCAATGGCCTCTTTCCAGATAGTTGTGTCCAAAAGCATCGATGTGGCTGAAGGCTTGGTGAAGTAAATTTTCATTAGACAGCGGGTGGCATGAACGTTTTTAAATTTTTAATTTAAAATTAAAAAGCTGCTTCTCTGAAGACGTAACAAATACTTCTCTCCTAACGATCGTCTCCGAAACGCCTTTTGTCAAAAATAAATTAAGTGTGCCATGTGAGACCTAATGACAGTCTTATTAAAATAATATAAGCTTGCAGATGTCAAGATCAAGGTAAAGCTGACAAAAAGTAATGAAAAAGCAAGAAATAATAAGAAGTTCGAAACTGTTTGTAAAGAAACTGACAGGAAAACTGTACATTAAGCCGTGAAACCAGAAGTCGCTTCAACAACTGTTTACACTTCTTACCCTATTTGTATTTCCGGGCAATCTATATATTATTATTTTGTTTTCTTTCTCCTGAAGACAAAGCATACAGGACACCTCTGAAATAATCAGTCGAAGGAAAAGGAACTGCTGAAATCACTATGGCTTGCGGAATCAGTGAAATGAACTGTCGAGATTTGTGCCGCTAGTATATTAGACCGTTAGCTACAGCAGAGGTCTCAAACGGGAAAGGAAAGCCTTCATCATATACCCAAATCAAGGAGGAAAATTATTGAATCAAAACCAATATCATTGGCGATGGCAATCAGTGACAATTTTTCTACTCCTATCGTGGTTTTGTTCGCTGTGTTTTACACCTCTGTTTTTATTCTTTCGACCGTTGGGAACACATGGGTCTTGGTAACCTGTTACAAGACTTTGAAACGAAGACATTTTCCGTTTATGTGGTTATTGGCAACTCTAGCGTCTGCGGATCTCTCCTTCACTCTTCTTACAGTTTTTACCTCGGTCGGCTATTTTCATCAATGGGTAGGCGGCAACAGCACTTGTAAACTTCAGGGATTCCTTCTTGAGGCGAGTTACACAGCTTCGATCATTACACTGGTGATGATAAGTTATCAAAGACGAAAAGCCCTTACAGATCCATTTAACACTAGAACAAGAAGCTGGCCATACAGGGAATACACGAAACTAGTCATAATTTGGGGTTTGAGCTTAGGCGTCTGTTCGCCTTTGTTGCGCATTTACTTCGTAAGGACAAACAAGAACGGTAAATTGGTTTGTGTTGCAAAAGCGAGGGAAAACGCAAATCCAAACTGACTATACTACAGTTTGCATACGACGTTTTTCTTTGCTATTCCATTGCTGTACATTATTTTAACGCAGTGCTGCATTTTTCATACCCTCCGAACAAGCGTTGTTCCTATAAGTAATTTGTACATGAAGCCGATCAAATCAACGGCACAGGAAGGCTGCAAAGACACTCCTTGCTTTAACTATAGCGTTTATGTTATGTTGGTCTCCTTTTATGATCACTCGAACACTAATTTATTTTCAAATGGCTTCTACTGGACTTGTCTGGAGAGCGTCTCAACTGTTGATCTTTCTCAATGCCGCTCTGGATCCGCTGTTATACGGATTTTTTGGTGGAAATCTGAAGTCTTCGTTGCGAAGAGTCCTTCTCCGCAGCAATGATATTTTATGCTATCATCGACGCGCCGACAGAGTTCATAGAACTTCGTTTGGGTAGACTGCATTCGGTGAATGCACTGACAGTGTGACCGTAACAAACACAAAAATTCATGAGATCTCTCTCATGAGCTTTCAGTAAGCTTGAGCTTTAATTTCCGAGTTAATCTTAAGCCATTGCTTTACATAAGCAAAGTCTGGCTTTTAAATCCAGTGCTGCATTTCGTAGTCAATAATAGATAGCAGGTTGCAGTGCACGTTCCTAGTAAATCTATAGCGAAAGGAGGCAGGATTTATGTTACGCCTAAGATGACGTTGGAAAAAAAAATATATATATAACACTTGCTCCAAAAAGACATCTTTAATTACACTGGACATCAACATCAACGCCGCAGTAAAGCAAGATTTCCATAGCAACGGAAGACCCATTCTCTCGAGGAGGCAATAAAGACACTTTCTACCACTTTTCAAATGGTTCTTACACTGGATAAAGCTACCGCTAAAACAACTGATGGCACTTTACTTTCATAAGCATAAAAAGGCATTAAAATCTCCAAAGTCAACAACCAGACTCAACACAGGCTTAGACATGCAGGTGTTAAAAGTGAAAGAAAACCTAATATATAATTCTGAGGAGTTCTCCCTTAATTGAAAATAGATGCTTTTGGAAAACAATATAGTAATTTATTTAAGAACTGAAAGATACAGCAAAATGTTCAAATGAAATAACTTAGCACACCAGGTAAAATGAAACTTAGACTAAGCAAATCTTCATTTCCGGCGCTTTCAATTTGGCGTAAATCCCATGGGCAAAGCTAATTTTGTGTACTTTAATTACCTTGCTGGCAGTTTCGCTCCACATGAGTAAAACTGAATCAATCCCGTTTGGTAGTAGCCCAAGTTACTAATGTTTTGCTAATATAGTCGTTATTAGGGTAATCTATACCTGGCACTAATGACAACATGAAGTCCTGCCTTCACTTGATAGAAGATGTAATTCGATACGATTCATCGCAAGCTTTGCATTTCACACACGCAGCCAAAAGTAAATAATAACGGAATATAAGTGCAATTAAGGAAAACAGGAAAGCTTTTAAGCAGACAAACCAACAACTTTTTTGGAATTACTTTCTTTTACCGGCTCTCATTCCTCTAAGCCAACAGCTGACGCTTATGACTGTTTCTATATATGGAAACGGTCCATATGGCAAAATCCCGACCAAGAAAGAACCAATCAGAGCGCTCGGATTTACCTCAAGACTACAAATATTCTTCAAACGTCAGGAGACATTTAAACATTTGAAAACTTGAGAAGAAATTCAGCCGTCGACAAAAATGGCACTGAAGGACTGACGTTTTACGTCGAATGTAAAAAGATTCTGTATGCAAAGTTGAGGATGGCAGCCAGTGACAGTCCTTCCCCACAAATGGTGGTTTTCTTCAATGTAGTATATACCACAGTTTCCATCTTGTCAACCCTTAGTAATACATGGGCTATGTCAACCTGCTTCAAGACACTGAGGCAAAGACATTCTCCATTCACATGTTTGGTGGCAAATTTAGCGTCTGCGGATCTTTTTTTTACTTTACTCACACTCCTAAACGCCATTAGCTATTTGTGGCGTTGGGTTGGAGGTGACATCACTTGCAAAGTTCAAGGACTCCTCATTGAAGCTACCTATACAACTTCCATCACCACACTTGCAGTAATAAGCTATCAAAGAATAAAGGCCATTACGGATCCTTTCAACTCAAGGACTAGGGCATGGCCATGTAGAGATTACTATAAACCATTCATCATCTGGGGCCTTTGCTTAGTCGTCTGTTTACCTCTACTGCACATGTACCGCGTCGAAACATACGGAAACGGCGAGGTACATTGTAGTAACGCAACATGGGGAACAACTGGTCGACAAATTTACTACAGTCTGCACGCAGTATTCTTTTTTGCTATTCCCTTGCTTTATATGATTTTTACACAATTTCAAATTCGGCATGCCCTGCGTTCCAGAGTTAAAGTTTTACCAATGAGGAACTCGTACATTGCGAAACATAATCAACAACACAAGAAGGTTGCGAGGACACTTGCCGCTTTAACTATAACGTTTGTGCTATGCTGGTCTCCGTTTATGATCACTCGAACTTTGATTTATTTTCACAAGGCTTCTTTTAATTTCATTTGGACAGCTTGTCAGCTCTTGATTTGTCTCAATGCCGCGTTAGATCCCATACTGTACGGGGTTTTACGGTGAAAACATCAAGCGCTCTTCATTGCGAGGAATTCTGCTCTAAAGATATATGTGGGTCGCTGGCACTCCAAATTGGAAAAACAAATGTACATAAAAACCGACCAGCTTGTTTCATAGAGTGCTTGGGTCATACAAAATAAGATTAAAATTATCATAGTGTGAACTGAAAAACATGAACGTATCTTGGTCCACCACACTGGATACCGCAAAACTTAGGATGACATTTTGCGATAGCACGCTGATGAAGGACATCGCATTAAAATGAGAACAGAAGGATTTGTTTTCGTTATCGAAGTCAACGAACGTTGCTAACTACAATTAACATACACTGTTCAGATTATGAATGATGTTACATACGCTAAAAATGAGACGTTGCAAAATTCATGCTTTATTCTGACTGTTATTTATTGAACAGAATAGAGTTTACAGAACATGAATAAGGCCCATTAATGCTGAAAGTGTTTCAGTTTTGGTGGCTGACGTGATATACTGCAGCTGCCAACAACAAACTTGCAAAATCGGGCTGAGAGTTAACAAAAAATAATATAGGCAATTATCACGTCAAAGCATCCTGATTCGGAAACTTATGAAGAAAGTTTACGAGCTGGTAACATATACGGTTTGTTTTTGAATGACCAAGGGAACGAACTTCAAAAAAGCTTCTATCAGATGAAGAAAAAAAAAAAGCCAGGGAGAAAAAAGACACTTTGTGCAAGTAATTAACTTAAGTTTGACATTTCGTTTTGTCCGTTCACTTGAGAGTTCCTGATATGTTTCAGTCCACCTGCAGGGTAATTGTGTTTCCTTCAGGAAACGTCAGTTTGAGGATTCTTCCGGCTGAATTTATTGGAGTTGCAAAATAACTTGAACATAAGGCCATCTTTTATGTAAAATCCGCAGCTATCATGTTTTAGTATTGCTTACATACGGCGAGGTGCCTTTTATAAGCCTGTGATGGGATACCACAATGTTTTTATTAACACATTTGCACAGAGGTGCTGAAGACTATTGAGGATGCACACCGTTTTCTAAGTATGTGTTGTCGAAATCATGGACTTTCAATACTGCATAAAATACAGGATTTACCTCGGTGTAAAAACCTGTGAAGTTTTCTTTGTTTTGTAGCTATTGTTAGGGTTAGGGTCTATTCTGTTGACTTCTTGGTTTTCTTTGTTTTTCGTCACCGGTGAGTGTTGCAGGTTCTTACACCGAGGATGAGCCAAACTACAGAGCATAGGTATAAGAGGGAAAACAGCATAAAAGCACAGCCAAGTCGAGTGATATTAGATTATTTCTCGGAGAGATAAATATAAGACCAATTTATATGCCTAATCGATACACTACTATGGATGTTTTTAAGGCAAATAATTTGGTTTATCAACTGAGTTGATAATGTGAATTGGCCACCGTAAAGAGATTCGGAGGCTGACGTTTCGAGCGTTAGCCCTTCGTCGGAGCGAATCGCAAATCAGTTGTCGTGACTTCAGGAACGTTAAGATGATGTCCTTAATCTATGACCATCTATACAAGCAAGACAGGCATCGAATCGTACAATCTTTCACTTCTGTATAGCTAAAAAAGAGGATTCTTCCGCATATTATCGCCAGCTCTGTGAAGGTGAAATCTTCCAAAACCAAAAATAAGGATCTTGACAGACGCTGATTAAAAATTCGAGGCACGTTATCATTTTCTGTTCTTGGCAAGAAAAAAAAGCACATATTGAAGATTGGGCGGAAATTTATGGCAACAAGCGACAGGTTGTTTTAAGCACAGTTAAGTCGAGTAACAGATTATTTCCCGGTGAAATAAATATAAGACCAATTTATCTGCCTAATCGATACACTTCTATGGATGATTTCAAGGTAAATAAATATTTAAACTGAAGATTAAAATTCTGAATGTTAATACAGCTGTCCCCAAGGATAAAACAATATCCAAATTGCCAAATTTAGAGTAGTCTTCTTTGACGGATGAAATAACAGGTAAGTTAATAACAAGTTTTCATTCCAAAGCCTTAAAGAACTCATGCATGGGTAGCAAAAGAAGATTACCTCTTTGCGATAGCAATTTCATACCTACCGGACGAAATTGCTGGTTAGTAAAGTTCTCTCAAACATTTGAACAAAATGGTCAAATTGAACATCTATTTGAAAGGCGACATGAATATTCTGAAGTAAAGGTGAATCGCGTAGGACAGCCAGTCAAGGCTCAATAACCCCAAATTCAAGCTTACCTATCATCATTTACTACAACACCTTATTTAGCAAAATGATTTCAATTACAACTACGATATATCCAGTCCAAAACAAACTCAGTGAAGAACTATCGCTTTCTTTCCGAATTTGTGCGCTCAGCTGCGCAGTCTGGCTTTACCTAAAACAGACAAAAGGCTTAGTAACTTTTAAAACTCCTTTTTTCGGTGGCATAAACGAGAACTTTGATCTCTTCAGGGTAGAACAAATCAGTTGACTTGACTTCAGGAACGTTAAGGTAACGTCCTTGATCTATGACCATCTATACAAGGAAGACAGGCATCGAACCGTACAATCTTTCACTTCTATATAGCTAAAAAAGGGGATTCTTCCGCAGTTTATCGCCAGCTCTGTGAAGGTGAAATCTTCCAAAACCAAAAGTGAGGATCTTGACAAACGCTGACTAAAAATTCGAGGCACGTAATCATTTTCTGTTCTTGGGAAGAAAAAAAAGCAGATATAGAAGATTGGGCGGAAATTTATGGCAACAAGCGACAGGTTGTTGTAAGCACAGTTAAGTGGAGTGATAGATTATTTCCCGGGGAAATAAATTCATCTGCCTGATCGATACACTACTCTGGATGGTTTCAAGGAAAATAAATAAATAAATATTTAAACTGAAGATTAAAAGTCTTAATGTTAATACAGATGTCCCCAGGAGTAAAACGATATCGAAATTGCGAAATTTAGTGTAGTCCTCTTTGAAGGATGGAATAACACGTACGTTAACAACTTGTGTTCATTCCAAAGCCTTAAACTGGATAGCATTATTAGACTACCTTTTTGCGATAGCAATTTCATTCCCTCCGGACGAAGTTGCTGGTAAGTAAATTTCTCTCAAACATTTGCACAAAATGGTCAAATTGAAGATCTTTTTCAAAGGCGACATGAATATTTTGAGATATTTTGATATAGGTGAATCGCGTAAGGCAGCCAGTCAAGGTTCAATGACCCCAAATTCAAGCTTACCTACCACGATTTACTTGAACACCTTTTTCAGGAAAAAAAAGGGTTGATGTAGAATAATTTAAATTATTATTATGATATATCCAGTCCAAAAACAAATTCAACGAAGACCTATCGCTTTCTTTCTGAATTTGTGCGATCAGCTGCACAGTCTGGCTTTACCTAAAAACAGACAAAAGGCTTAGTAACTTTCAAAACTTAACTTGTCGGTGGCATAAACGAGAACTTTAAATCTCTTCAGGGTAGAACAAATCAGTTGATGTGACCTCATGCAGGAACGTTACGACGTCGCGTCCTTGGTCTACGACCATCTATACAAGCAAGACATACATCGAGTCGTACAATCTTTCACTTCTGTATAGCTAAAAAAGAGGATTCTTCCGCCAGTTTATCGCCAGCTCTGTGAAGGTGAAATCTTCCAAAACCAAAAATAAGGATCTTGACGGACGCTGATTTAAGGCCGAGACACACGATGCGACAAATCGTTGCGACACGTCGCCGCGACAGGTTGCTGCAACAAATCGCCTCGTGTGACATGTGAAAATCATTGTCGCTGCGACAGAATTTTGTCGCTGCGATCTGTCGCACGAATTCAAACTGGTTTGAATTCGTGCGACATATCGCAGCGACAAAATAAGCGCAAGCAGCCTTGTCGCATCGTGTGTACGCTTCTGCGACAAGTCGCTGCGACAAAATTAAAATCAACCAATGAGGGAGCGTCAATTATTTTCCCTTCGCTGTATTCGCTGGTCCGCCACGTTAAATTTGGAAACTAGTTCACATTTCCCCTCTTCCAAATTCGCTAGTGCGTGCCCAGAACAAGTGTCTTGTCGCAGCAGCAGTGCACACGAGGCGACTTGTCGCAGCGACGTGTCGCCGCGATTTGTCGCATCGTGTGTCTCGGCCTTTAAACTTTGAGGTACGTAATCATTAGGAAGAAAGAAATATTGGAGACAGGGTGGAAAATTATGGCAACAAGCGACAGGTTTCCTACAGCCATTGTTGCAACATTTTCTTGTGTTTACTTCTTGGTGTTCTTGCTAGCAATCGCGGGGAACTCATTTGTCCTTTTTCTATGCTTCAAAAAAAGACCACCATGTCCACTGAAATGGTTCATCGCTAACTTGGCCGTTGCAGACCTATCATTTAACACGCTTAGCATATTGGATATAATCAACTTCTTATGGACCTGGATTGGCGGTCAATTCTCCTGTAAAGCGCAAAGTTTTGTAATCGAAGCTTGCTACAACACTTCAATAATGACTCTTGTCCTTATAAGCTTCGAACGCCTTCAGGCTGTGGTCGAACCCTTCAGGGCAAGATTCATGACTACAGAAAGCGCGCACCGCAAGCTGATCGCCATCTGGGTAAGCAGCATCATTATCGCCTCGCCATTGCTATATGCCTATGAAGCTCAAGTGGATGCTAGTAATGTGGTGTTCTGTACAAATATCAAATTCGGAGATATGGGACGACAGATATATTACAGTATCCATGCAGCTTGTTTCTTCATCTTTCCTCTCATCTACATGATTTATACTCAGAGGAGCATTTTTCTATCGTTGCGCTCTGATGCCTTTACAACACGAAACGCTCTTGAAACAGTGCGAACCGTCCAACGCCATCACAAGGTAGCGATAATTTTAGCCGCCTTGACTGTGGCGTTTGCAATTTGTTGGTCTCCATTTATGGTGGTGAGAACGCTGAGGTATTTTCACCTCACAGATGATGATTACATCTGGAGGGCGTCTCAACTTTTAATTCTATTAAACACTGCCTTAGATCCCATATTGTATGGAATCTACGGGGAAAATTTCAAACGGTATCTTCTTGGTTTATTTAAGTGTACGAATTTTCAATCATCCACAAAAGTGAAAACTTTTGGCAGAGAAAAACGAAAGAGACAAAGAAGAGACATAGTACGTGTAAAACAAGTAAATGTCTTGGAACTGGTTGACAAATGATCAAGTAAAACATTTAACACATTACCAAACATGGAAGACCGCTTCTGACTACAAACACCAAGAAAAGAGTTCAAATACGAGTAGCAGAGTATTTTGAACGAACTTCGATGTGTTTGAAAATGTGGTTACAGACACGGTCTTGAGTACCCAAGTACAAGCAGATGCAATTTAAACTCTTAAAATGCGTAGTCATGGTTCCTTAAAGGGGCATTGTCACGCTATTTGGCAACTTTATAAAAAGCTAGAGGGTGCCTTCACATCAGTTGAATTCCAAAACTAATGATCTAGTTTTGTTATTTAAGACTATTTGAAAGTACTGAAACTGTTTCCTGTCGCCTGTCGCTACGGATGGCACGGATGGCACGGATGGCACGGATGGAAATGGATTGAAATTTGAAAAAATTGGCCAATTTTTTCAAGTTTTGATGCCACGAGTTCCAAAACTCCTCAAGAAATTTGTTATGGTTTGCCCTGTCTGATAAAATTCATTTGATATCTTCGCCGTAGCTTTACAGAAGCTTTTTGTTTATGATTAAAGCCTTAAAGTAATGATTTTAGCACAGAATTGACCTAAAACAGCAAAATTCTCGTGACAGTGCCCCTTTAAAACACCACGTACCATTGTTCGATATCAACAACCGATGCAGATATTACAAGGAGATTAAAATGATAGTTTACGGACTGTTTACGGACCTAATGTTTTCTCGAAGATCGTCGAAGGCGCAAGCAAACTTAAATAGTAATTTCGTGGGAGTGAACAGTGAAGCTCAAAAGTGGGAATGGGTCGCTCGCCTTTAGCAACGACTGTGGACACACTAGGTGCTATATGGAATTAGCCGTTCAACGAGCTGCACGATACAAAACAATTCACCAACTATTGAGAATGGCTCAATTAAACTTTGTATCAATAAAAACAATAAAACAGAATTGACAAAATGAACCCCAAATTAAGGCGGAGCACGGTTTCGGAGACTCGTACTGATGCAGACGCAAAAGGCAACTCGGAAATGGCCCGTTTATTTTCATGTGAATTTTATTATTTTGTTTAACTTTTAGATTGCCGCCTAGTTTTGGTGGTTGATGTGTTTTCTTTGCCATTTTTCTAGCTTTGGTTTTGCTCTGATTTCGGTTTTTTTCTCACACTTTTATCCGCAAAGCGTGTCAAAGTGTGCTACGCGGGAATATTTTAGGACTGCCGAAGAGAAACATCCCCCAGGAAGGAAAAGACAAGAGAAAACAGAGAAACGAAGTAATTGATATAGCTTGACTACTAGTTTGCCACCAATGATTGCTGTGGATTTTTCGTTTGCTTAGCTGAAAGGTTCCTCCGTCGACTTATCTCACACGGTCAGCACTGCTACATGCGGAACGACATCTATATGAATTACTCGGAATACATTAGCTCTATTAGTATAGTTACATCATTAAGATTTTACTTTTCTTTTGGAAAAACTCGACAAAACCTTTGATGGTCCTTTGAAGATAAAACTCATCATTTTTCAAATAAAATATATCAATTGCTCAGAACTGATTGCCTTTATTATTTTGATTATTGCATTAAGATTTTACTTTTCTACTAGGAAAACCCGACAAAACCTTTGTTGTCCCTGTGAAGTTAAAACTTGCCATTTTCCTCTCGGCTTGCTCTAGGGCAAAAACGTGGAGAAATGGTCAGGAATATGTGGCCTACACTCGAAATACGTAAACT
The DNA here is from genome assembly GCA_019787425.1 of Platygyra sinensis. NCBI lineage: Eukaryota > Metazoa > Cnidaria > Anthozoa > Scleractinia > Merulinidae > Platygyra > Platygyra sinensis. Next base: position 16,121 of record JAHPZR010013854.1, read on the forward strand.
GTTTCTTTCTTTAGTCGAATGCTATAAGATCGTTTTTGGCATAAACAAACTAAATTTTGACGATCTTTTTTAATCACCCTTAGAAGCTCTACGCCAAGCCAGCATAGGGTAATCCATATAAATATTCCTTTCCCATTCGAATTGTGCGGGACTGGAATAGTCTTCCAGGGTCTAATGTTGAGGCTGGCAGCCTGATCCATTTTAAGAGTGCGCTAAAGCGCTCCTTGAATATACATTAATTGTTCGTCAGTGACCTGATTCATGTTTTTGTAAATAGTTACTTGATTTTTTTTTTTAATAGTATAAAAAGTGCAAAAATAAAGAATCTTGAAACTTGAATCTTGTACATAGTTTTATTCTTTTCATTTAGGGAAACGCCTAGGGTCCACCTCTTGTTTTCCTTTTCAAGATGTGCTTTTTTGGTGGATTTTTCCCGTCATCTTAAATAAATCACTTTGTAATCTGTCATTTTCAAATGGAGCTCACGAAATACATTAGCTTTATGACTGATATGGAAAAATGTCACAATGAACCCAAGAACAGTCTGGAGCCGGACCTCACTTAGGTGTGAATTATAACCTTCTGGAGTGGTCCATTTCTGGTGAAATGCTCTACTTTTAAAATCTTGTAATAATGCTCAATTTAATTCTTTCTATATAGAATATTCTGGAATCTCAACATGTATCTTAATTTACAACAGCGTGAGTTTTATTCGTAGGAAAGCTCTGAAAATGTATTGAAAGCGAGTAGTAATTAAATAAACCAATTTGTTGAATTGCTGTTAACGACTATCCTTAGTTCTGTCGAGAGACAACCATGCTCTACTCGACGCTCGCAACAATGATCCTGGTCACGTCGTTTCCACAATGGAAAAGCCAAACAAAGCCCTTGTTGTCCCTCTTAAACTACGATTTTCGTATAGACCCCACACGAAATCCATAAATTAGTCAGAAACATTGGTTTTATGATTAAGATTATGTCGTTATGACTTTTACTTTCCCACTAGGAAAAAAAAAAAAACATTTGTAAGTGTAGACATAATCATTGTAAGAACTTGATCCAGCATTTTCTTCTGATTATTGTGTATCCAGGCATTATTACTACAAACTGAACTTTCGCTCATAATTAAGTAGTTTCTAGGCGTTTCCACGGAGGAATAGAGCGACATACTGCAAAGGAGTTAAGTTCAGGGTTATATTTATTTCTACGATGGTCTAATAGCTAGTGAGGTTCAATGGCTGAATGGAAAACAAAAATGATAAATTTCAACCCGGGGTTCTCTTTAATAGAATTGCGAGCAGTGGTTTGGGAGTTTTATCAGGCTTCAAGGAGAGCAAATTATTTCTAGTGCTTTTGTTTACAATTAATCTTGAAGTTTGTAAGTGTACTTGGGACAACACCTGCCTGTAAATAAACACTGTGTCGCTCTGGTCGCGAAAATAGAGTTTGTGCCATAAAACGTAAAATACATTAAACAACGAAAATCCCGCAATTTCTTTGAAACTCAAACCGTTGAGATTGTTGAAACATCACACAGATTTTCATAAGGAAGACAAAAGGTCAATCATAGAATATAGTCAGCTTTCGTCACTAGTATAATTTGTTTCTTCAAAATTTTATTACAATTATCTGCACGAACTGATAAAGCGGTTCCAACGATGATGTAAACATACAACGCCAATTTAGTTATTTTTTCATAAAACCCTGAACGGTCTTTCATTATTTAGCTTGCTGTGTGTGGTTTATTTTGGAAATTGAAAAACTCAGTTAGATCGATTAAAACATGATAACAGGGTATATAAATAGCGCGGAAAGAAAAGACGAAGGGTGAAAAATAGCACATGAGGTAAAGGGACGTCGACAAAATGGGCGATTCAAACAACGAAATTATATCACACACTGACAAGTTCTCTACCGTTTCTCACTAAGATGTTACTCGCTATTGCCATGCTTTGAGTAAGTTAACAGCTGTGATTGAACATTACACAGTCAGGATTTCTAAGTGAGGAGGGTAGGGGAGTGGCCCGGGGTGGGGGGGGGGACTCTAACAACACAAAATTGACAAAAGGAAAGAAATTCAGCACAACAAAAACATAATTACAAACATTAGTCACTGGCTTTTCGTGCAGTGCTAGAACGTTCCTGTGTTGGGAGGTACGTAGCAGTCTGCTTTCGAAGTAAAACCAAAGACTATAACAACAAAGCGTTTTTCTTGCCGTCTTTTTAATCAATTTGCAGCTGACACCAAATTCAAGTAAACAAAGTAGTTGGCTTAATTTGCAATATTCGGCCTCCGAGTTTTGAGCAATGTACGGTCCAGTGTCAAGTTATTTCCTTATGAGATTTTTGTTTGAAGATTTGCAGTCTATATACTAAAAATAATTCACGACAAATATATGTATATGGAAAACTGATTGGACTATGCACTTCCTGAAACACTAACAGTTTACAATATTTTCAGCACTCTAACTTAGATGGATCAGTACTAACGCTCTTTCTCAATTGGCACAACGGTAATAACAGCAAACAAATTCCCAATCATTAGTGAACACGTTATGATCGTTTCCTGACATCATTTGTTTCCATAGCAACAGTATAACATGTTAAAAACCCCTTATTTTAGTGCCTATAAATAAAAAAACCAGAAGGCTGCCCCACTTTATTATCGAATTGAAATGAACATGACAGGATTCGACTTTTCACAAAGATTAAAATAAATTTGTTGGAGGGGTTCTGAACCAACTAAACTGTTCTGAAAACGTCACTCTCGTCAGTTTTAGTCTGTGCTTCAGTTAAAGTGGCGAAAAAAAACCTTGAGCTGGTTGGGATATTATGGAGAGAGAATATGGTCAGATCATATTCTCTTGATTGTAGTCATTGTAGAAATTTGTCATAACATTAATCTCCTTGGCCAACGTTTTCGATATCATAGCTATTTACTTTCTGAGAAAAATCGTTTTAAATTAGAACCAAAGAAAATTCAGTTCAAGGAAAAAAAGGTAAAGAGGAGTGGGTATATAATTGGAATGACGTGACGTTAGAATGCTATAAATTCCCATAAAACCCTTAATTCTTGAAAAGAGCGAACGGATTGTATGCATGTTATTAAAACGCGCGGAAGATAATGGGAAGAACTGTATTTAAAACAACAGCAGCATCAAGAAGTCATTGTAATTTGAAGAGTCGAGGAAGAAAATTAAAGGCTATTGGCTTGTCCATGGATGAATTTTTTCTACACAAAAGTCACTAACTGGCACCAACGACTGAAGTACGTAAAAACAGGAAAACCATTTCACACAGTGAAATGTATGATCATATTGTTCAGTACTTATACTACACATGTTTAATTTCCCAGTAAGAGTTTCTAGAGGCACAAGAGTAAATTTCTCAAAAAAGATAAAGATTGTTTCGATTTTGTACCAGTCTTGAATGCAGTCTGTGCTTAAGATTGCCTCAGAAAATTAAGGCTAATCTTTATTCATTATTTTCACACTGAGAAATTGTTTGGAAAGATTTGGTTTCAACAGTGGCCTGTTCGTGCGCCGGTAGTTTCACTTTGACAATGTCATCGGTTTTTAAAAGCTGTAAAATTCTCCCTCAGAACGAGGTGTTTGATGGCTATAATGGCTATTACTGACAAGAACGCGAGGTACAAATTACTAATTCAATAACTATTGACAGAGCAGGTTTCAATAGAATAGCGTAAATCTAAACTAAAAACCACATCAATCACAATTGCCAATAACAACAAGCCAATTAGGACCTCGTGGTAAATATATATACGTAATGAAAGCCAAGGACAAGAAAACGCGCTTAATCAATCATGATTTTGTATATGATTTTATATCTGATTGGTTTGTAACGCAAAACCAAGTAATCAGTTTGGATTACCTTACACATTCGATTGAAAACGGCTCTTCTGTAGGTAAATTGAAAATGAATTAAGGCTTGTAAACTTACCATATTTACTTTCCTTGCATGTTACACATTTACCAATTTAGTGTGTAGATCACAATCACTTCCTTGAACTCTTTGTGTCAAAATGAAAGGAAAAAAAATTAAAACGATAAACTGAATGCAGCAGTATTTTTAACAACATAAATAACACGATGTGTACTTATTCAAGATATTACCGCATAGCATGGCTTGTTGCATTGAATAAGTGCAAGTTTATGGTAGCATAGACTGACGTTAATAAGCCCGATTAGGCCCTATGAAGGCACAATCATTGTCATACTACCAACAATCGTGTCTTTGTTCCTATATAGCTAGACCACACAACGTGCAACATTTGAATAAGCCCGGCTTTTTTTAAAAAAAAAAAAAAAAAAAAACTTTATTAGGCTTAGTTACCATAAAATTACAAATATGCAAAAAAAAACAACAACAAACAAACAAACAAACAAAAAAACAAAAAAGAAACAAATAACAATAGAATTAGGTAATGCAGCCCAAAAGGGTCGGTACGAACGGGAGACCCATGCAAGGTACCGCCCGGATGAAACAAAAGAAAAAAAATGCCAAAATATAAGATGCATTAAAAAATAGAGAAAGGAAAATGGTAGATGCTAGTCCAAAGTACAAGATAGAACAATGAACAGTAACTGACTGTTTGATTACAATGTATCCTTCTCTTTGGCAAAGTCCACTGTAACCTAGCATGCTATATTTACTACACTTCACAAAAGGTTCCATTCATACTATCTATCACATGCTCATCATGCTCATTAGGCTCGATTACCAGCCGCTGCTCGGGAAAGGAGCCCGCGCCCCTCTCCCGAACTCTCCTCTCGGAGAGGGTAGACCAGACACGAGAGAGCGGCGGAAATCGAGCCTTCATGCTCATGTGCTTCGTTTTTTTCCCGTATACTGTCCTTCCCCAGTCAGACCTGTTGGGTTTCGGTTCACTCACAACTGCGTTTTTCCCTCCCCACCCTTTGCTCTGTCTGGAACCTTTGTTTCTGTCTTTCGATTTTTACCTAGGATTACTATATATTTCGCACGACCAGAACGTTTTTTCACGCAGATCATTATTGTATTCCTCTACATCCATATATGTCTGGATTTATGAAAACGGTGCTCAAGAATTGAAATCGCGCCCTACAGCGGGCGTATTTTTCTCGCCAGAGATCTCCAAAGGTGACGATATAAAAAATTAAAAGGAAGGTCAGTCCTTTTTTTCTTTCTTTACCCCTTTATCTCCTTGCATTGCCCTCCTTTCTCTATTTTCTGCCCGTTTACATAGCTTGGAGGCGGCCTAAAAGTTGGGTGAAATCAAGGTGAAATTGAAATCGCACCCTAAGCGGGCGTTCTTTTTTTCTCGCCGGAGACTATCTCCAAAGGTGACGATATAAAAAATAAAAGGAAGGTCAGACCTTTTTTTCTTTCTTTAGGGACTGGTCAAAAAGTATTGGGGGGGGGGGGGGGGTGGGCCGGAGCAGAGAGGGGGTGGGTCATCAATTTTTGAACCCTTGGTTAGGGGTGGGTCGTTCAATTTTCAGCTACCCCTGAGGGGTGGGTCATCCTGTTTTTTTTATGGAGATTGGCACACATTTGACACAATCGACAATTAAGGTAACTCCTTTCAAGCAATTAAAGCAAGTGACACACTTGAACACCAGCCAACGGTCTGCCATGCACACAACCATATCACCCGGGCAGTGGCAGCCATGGACAGCTGTTTCTGCCTTATTAGGCCTCATCAGCATGGCATAGTCGACGGACAGAAATGTGACCAAGAGCCCTAAGCACAAGTCTTGCAATGCGCTGCTATAGATGAATCCTGCGTATAAAATATGTCACTATCAACAGAATGTTCCGCCGCATTACTATCTTTCCCGGGAGGGGGGGGGTACTCGATATATCCCTGGGTGAGGAGGTGCGGCCCGGCCCCTCATACCCTGACCCTGTTTAAGACAAATATCGTTGATTTTCTTACCATGTTTAAGACAGAATTCCGATTTTTGATACCCTGTTTAAGACATAGGTTAAAAGTTGCGGTTACAAATTGTGTGGCTTTCTTATTGTGTAATCAATGAAAATTTAATGTGCCTGGTATCAATGCCAAAGTCAACGGAAGTCAACATTAATTTACAAGAGCTTCTAAAAATTTTGCTGTCAATCGTCTAAGAAAAGATATCCCAATAAAGACAAAAATTGATAAATCGATACCCTGATTAAGACAAAAAATGATAAATTCGATACCCTGTTTAAGACAAAAATCCCGAAAAACATACCCTGGCTGGCCGCACGTCCCCATTAAGCCCTTATAAGGGAGTACCCCCCTGGGCTATCTTTTTTCTCTGGCGAGTGCAAGGCACCCCTTAATTAAAGCCTGAGCTCCACACTATCTGTAAGGCACTTGGCAGACTGTGGGTTGG
>JAHPZR010013854.1:27500-45000 GCA_019787425.1 Platygyra sinensis
CGTTTCACAATTTTTGTAAAAACGTCGACGGAACAAGAATCAACGAAGATGATAGCAAATAATTGAACATGAGATGAATAATTATCAGCATCAGCACGTGCACTTTGAATAATTTGTAATGGAAATTACTTGAGCGAGAGTGGTTTGCACCAGGAGAATTTAGTTGGTAGCAATAATGACTAGAAAAGATTTTAGCGAGACGATAACAACCCAAAAATGCCGAATGTGAAATCATATTAAGATGAATGTGAAATCACATTAAGATAGATCAGTTAATTTAGCAGTCAGAGTTTTACGCGATCCAAATCGTGGGGCCAGACTGGAGATTGGGGGAGGGGTAAGAGGGGTGTTTTAAACGTATTTTTAGCAGCTAATTCTGATGTGGCTTTCTCTCAAAATATTGTAATTCAGCAAGAATTTAGCAAGCAAAGAGGGCAAATACTATGGAAGATATTGATAATGAAACTGTAAAATTGATAGAGTTTTTTTTATGATGGTAACTTCAACCTTCATAAACAATTTAACATCTCAGACCAGATCCATTTTGGAAAACAGATCGCTTGTCAACTCAGATCCATCTGGAAAACTTCCTTCACACCAAATCCACTATGTTAAAAAAACAACAAGAAAAAAATCAAAAGAAAAAAGTCTTAATTAAAAGTATCATCATTTAAGTCATATTTAACTCAGTCTTACGTTCATAAGAGATTGCCATCACGATAAACATCACGATAAATTGAAAAATTACTATATATAAAACATTTTGAACTGATTCGCTCACGATAAACTTACGTAAGCTTCTTCTCTCTTCACTTAAGGGCGGTTGCGCGAAAATTGTCTAACATTGATGTTTTTTCTGAAAATTTTACCATTGAAACATGGTGAGTTAGTGATGTCAGAAATGTTTAAAAATGGGGGGTCACCGACTTCGTTTTAGAGAGAACATGTCCGGAAAAACACCTTAATCTGAGTAAATCGGGCTTCGTTAGCCAAGAAGACCACAGTGGCTGCAAGTCCCAAAATATTGCAATTAGAGCTTTGAAGGGAAATGTTCTCCGCCAAAATTGGTTTAAATGAACCTATGGACCGAAGTTAGTCAACTGGCGAGGATCGTCAAAGAACAAGTTCGGATTTAGCGACCCACAGTTTCACGCGCCGTACAGCCGCAAGATGCCAGGGTTCCATGGCCCGTGGACAGAAACCTTGATTTTTTTTAACTTTCCACATTGATTTTTTGTTCATTTTTGGACAATGTGGAGATAATTGTAAATAAAATCTGTTTCTGAAAAGAAAAGTAGGGGTCATCGAAAATGGCCATCTGCCCTATCATTGTTCATTTTAGTACTTAGCGCGCGCGCTCGATGCATGACGTGGCGTGCGCAGAAAGGATGCGAAGAAACAATTAGCGCGAACACATTATCCACATTGTCCATGAATGAACAAAAAATCAAGTCGGAATCTGCCTCGTCCCCACTCGCCGGCGCGATAGCAAGTAAAAAAGAAAAGCCCGTGAAAGAGCCAAAATCAGAATAAATAATTTTATTTTCAAACACTTATGTCTACCCTTTCGACAAACATTGACTCAAAGATAAATTCAGGTGTTGGAAGGCTGTCATGCAATCATGGACTCTGTCAAATCAGGAAGGAAGTTTAAGATGTAAATTCTGACGTAGGTTGTGTAAACTTCGCTGTTTCTGAGTTTCAATCCTTAAAGTAGACAGAAACCCTGGGTTGTACAATGAACCAGCTCTTGTCGTTTGAAACATACATGTACATAGATCGAAAAGGGCGTTACTTTTGAAACATACTCAACTGTAAGGTAAGATCTAAAGTCTTTGAACATCTTTTAAGGTCGGCACACACGATGGGACTAGTCCCTGCGACTAGTCCCTGCAACAAGTCGCAGGGACTAGTCGCATCGTGTGAACTGGTCATTTGTGCCACAAAATCTGGTCGCAGGGACCAAAATTTGGTCCCCGCGACTAGTCCCACGAATTCAAACTGGTTTGAATGAAGCAAAAATGGCCAGTTCACACGTTGCGACTAGTCCCTGCGACTTGTTGCAGGGACTAGTCGCAGGGACTAGTCCCATCGTGTGTGCCGACCTTTATGTGTGTGTGAAAACGCCAGGCGCTAGTCTAAAGTATTTGCTGAGGAAATATCTTTTGTCAACATACTTTAAAGCCATTATAACCAAAAACATGCAGATATAAATAGAATTCGTGCTATTTGGTACCTTAAAACTGTATTTTCCAGATTGTGATAAAAATTCAAGGTTGATAGATCCATCTGATGTATGACCAAAGAAATGTCATGCGGCAATTAAAGATAGCAAGATGTCCTATCTTGACTAATTATTTTGTAAATAATTTTAACTTTTGTGTCCCCAATTAGTTGTGAAAACTAAATTCATTGACACATTAATAAAGCTTTAACTTACTTACTAAGAAAATAATAAGACATGATGTCTCAAACTGCACGAGGACGAATTTTGAAAATGAAAAAGAATGAAATACAAGAAATATTATCTTAGAGAGAAAGATGAACTGTATGATGACTTCAGGAAATTAAACTGATATGCCATAACAATCAAAATTACACACGTTGCAGCCATAAATTTAATTACTAGGTTGACTTCTTTGGCTAGAAGACGTCTGAGGAAGTCATATCTCAAGTTAATTCCTCACCATGCGGAACAGCGATTGGTGATTCCGTTTTGGACTTCCTTGCACTTGATTGCATAGATGACACATCGATTGCATAGATCACATGCACATTAAAAATAGAAAGATGTCCATACTTGAATCTCAAACTGCACGAAGACGAATTTCGAAAACAGACTGAAATACAGAGTTGCGATAAATGTTCTCTTAAAAGGAAACACGAATAGCAGGATGATTATACTATAACAATCAAAATTTCACATATTGCGACCACATATTTAATCAACAGATTAAATTCTTCCTTGGTTAGTCATATCTCAAGTTAATTCTGCACCATACGGAACAGCGACTGATGATTCCGTTTCTGATTTGCTTTTACTTATATTAAATTTGTTTGAGATCAAATTTACACGCTCTAGATGCAAGGTTAACTTTTTACAATCCTTTGCCGACTATGCCGTGGGACAATGAGGTATTACAAGGTGAGTCAAATAGTTACAGTTGAAATTATTAACGCAACAGATTTGTCAATAGTTTGTCTCCGTTGCCAGATTCATTTTTGATATTTGAAGCTAAAAACCGCGGAGACCATGCTGATTTACGGGCGGCAATTTTTCAATTTTTCAGACTAGTTTTCCACACACCTTACCTCTGAAACGAAGTCGGTGACCCCCAATTCTTCTTTCATTTCTGAAACAAGTAATTCATTTTCTGTCCGCAGAAGAAGTTTGAATAAATTCTATTCAGTAGAACGTTAACGTTTTTGCGCGAACGTCCTTAAACGAACGCTTACCCGCGTTACTCCAAGTGCTCTTGTTCTGGATTTTTCCTGGCAAACGAAAGCTTCCTTGTGGATGTGTTAGAAACGAACTTATCAAAAGGATAAAACAAAATAACAATAAAATTAGTTTCTTTCCTAATTTTTCTGTCAAAATCGCATGATAAATCTCCTTTTCTTGTGTGACTAGGTTATAAAATTAGAACTCCTCTTTCTTTCTGTCGCAGATTTAGTACGCAGCTGTTAAAGATGCTGATACGTGTCGCCAGTATCTTAGCTACAACAAGTAACCACTCGATGTATGTATTCTTTTCATTTTTTTCATTAAATCACGAATTAAGAATTTACAACTTTCTTTTAAACATGCCTTTTGGTTTTAAACAGTCGCCGATATAATGCGGTTAGGATATAAAGATGGAAGTGGGATACAGTTCGTCACATTTGATTTTGTTACAGGTCACAACAAAATTGATATTCTGTTGAAATTTCAGTTGAACCTGTTAGTCTTTATTTCCTCTTTATGGATGGTTAAAACACGACATATCAGCTAAAACATTTGTTCTTCATAAAACTTCAACCAAAAACGACAAATCAAGTAACAATTTAGAGGATCGAGGATACAGCTTTAACAGTCTTGACACTGCATATATCGGCTTTTGATTCACGTGGTAAATAATTATCTCCAGATCAATAGCCAGGTGAAGGCCACATTATTGCTTTAAAACCCGGAGAAGGTTCTCGTCAGATTGTATTACAAGCATCCTCTTTTTGGTAGGCTCATTTCCTCCTTATATTATTACTTATTTTCGCGAGACTTTTTGTGATGTTAAAATCGCGGAATTAAAGTCCCGGCGTGAAAAGAAGGTGCCGCGAAAATTAAACAGGCGAAATTTAGTAACTTTTATAAAATCCTTTATTCAAGTTTTCCATCTGCTAGGAGTTAACATACGAGTAGGACAGCTCAATTTTCAGTTTAACGTATATTCCTCATCATCTGACTCACCTTGCTGAATTAGTTCCCGTAACAATTCCTTATAACAGTCTTCAAAATTGCCATGGTCTTCTGACTACCTATAGTTATCTGTGATCAGCTGCTTGAACCTCTTCATTATGGCTTCATTCTTCTCAGAAGAATAAAATACAGCAATGGAAGTTCAAAAACAAACACCAGCCACTTGATTCGCGAAATAATTACCTTGAAAAATGGTGATTCGTCACAATCGAGAAAGTCCGGCAAAATATTTCTATTCCAAAATCGCGAAATTAAAGGTGGGCGAAAATAAATAATTAACAATAATCATAAAAATTACAATTTCCTCGATTGTGATTGGTTTAAAAAACTCCTATTTCCCACTAATTCACTTGTCAAGCTGTTATCGGACAGTTTGTTATCGGACACCTTGTTATCGGACAGTTTGTTATCGGACAGTTCAATAAGCCAATCACATTCAAAGATGTAGTTAAAATTAACCAATCACATCTAAAGTTGTGGTTTAAATCAACCAATCACAACTTTGGTTTCAATCACCATAGAAACAAGTGTACAAGTGCAAGTGGGGCTTTCTTCAAAATGGAGAATTTTTTCCCCTTGAACAATGATTATCTTTTAGAAGACAGAAGTGATTTATTTTATCCTATGGCACAAATGTTTATGCGAACTATCCAGACGAGTTCCTTTGTGGATATGTTAACATGTTCAGATGAAGTTCAGCCATCCACAGCATTGTTTATCGCTTCGCAACAACCGCGGCAAACGGAGGTAAACATCCACCCGGCTGTAATACCACTGCACAGTACGCTAGTATTTACTCCCTCGAAAATCCTCATTTTGTTCAACAAAATCAAAATACAGGAGCAATGACAGTAGACCAAGCCAAGTTTTCCCCTTGTATCGAACGGAGAAATTTCAGAAATAAATAATAGTAAAACCACAGTCTGAAAAAACATCGCTCGAGCAACTAAATCATGGATGGCAGCATAGGTAGAACGTTGTAAAGCCAAAAACATTAATGCATTTAACTGCCAGTGAAAGACGAGAATTATTTCACTTTGCTAGCGGATACGTGCCTGTACAATCCAGCAGCTCGATATTTACTGCGATTTCTTCGACATTCCCTTTACACAGTTCGGTGCCTGCAGCTTCAGCAAATCCACCAGCTGTAGGAGAATGTTCAACCAACAGTTCCAATCAGTTCAAACCAAGTTTCTTCATTAGCGAATGTGGCAGAATTCACCGGTATGCCGTCGTCCAAATACAGCATGGCTACAAAAATCTGTCGGCGCCATTTTAAATTTTCGATAAACAATTCAGTGTGTTTAGAAAACACCAGCAACTGAAGAAAATCCCCGTCCCAAAAAGCCAAGGGAACGAAGAATCATAATTGACTCTGGCTCTGATGTTTACAACTTGAAGTGAGCTGTCTATTGACTCAGCTTAAAAACCTTGAATCTTGCTGGAAAAACTGCCCTGGCTAGCGTGCGCAATTTTAACCAAATTCCGCACAGTTCTGCGCAGTCAGTTGAGCGTTTTTCATGCATGGTTGCGTTTTTGACTGACATAAGACTTGTTTTTCGCTCGTCACTTGGCAACCAGCAAATCCATTTTGACTGTTGTCGATTTCAGAGCGACATTAAATGAAAATTTTTCCTTTATTTTATAACTTTGCTATTCTTCTTTACTCGGAAATTGTAATTTTTATGATTAATTGGTAATAAGACTTCGTGTCGTCCAATTCTGTCTGTAATCATACTCGTGATAAACAAATCGGACTCCCGCTGCGCGGTCGTCCGATTTTGTTATCACTCGTATGATTACTGACCGAATTGGACTCCACTCAGTCCTATTACCATTACTTATTCCATGAGCGCGCGTTGGATATGAGATGATGGATAGCCAACGAGGAGCGTGGCGCCGAGTTGGCTATAATCATCTCATATCCAACAAGCGCGAGTGGAATAATTGTTTTATTAAAAACGCCCCCAAAATATAGAAAACTAGACTACAATAAAAACAAAAAGGCCAAAAAAATCACGCATACGCTCGCCATTTTTGTAGATCATGGTATAATGGCTCATATACCATGATGGCTAAGCCAATGAAAACTCTCGAATTGCATTATCCAATGATCCAGTTTTTAATAATAATAAGTTATCTACCCGAGAAACATTGTAGTAACAGAAATATTGTACAGAGGTTTCATTGTACATTAATGACGAAAGATTTTCCAGGAATGTAGTTACAGTAATCATTCTTACTCGGCAAAAAAAGTTTCGCTTTGGTTTGAGCATTCCAGCGAGATTAGTCATTACACTACATTGACTCTGGATGTTTAAGAGAAGCCTCCTTAGCCAACATGACTCTAAGTGTTATTTATAATTTCAACCCGTGTGGTATTTTTGAGAAAAGGATGTCATTTTCTCGAATTCTCACCAAGACTTGAACAAGGAAAATTAATGACGGCCGTAAATTCTCGGAAATACAGGTCCAAAATTCATCTTAAGTCTTTTCTAATGTTAGTAATAAATTGAAATTTGCCAAGATACCTAGGAAAGCTATTGTGTACGAAAACTAAAAAAAATGGGTATCGAGAAATTGATCATAGTGCCACTTTAAAGTGGACAAAAACCCTGGGTTGTACAATGAACCGGCTCTTGTCGCTTGAATCATATATTTACATAAGAAAAGGGCGTTACTGTTGAAGCATACTCAACGGTGCAAAACTGTCAATTTGTAAAGATTTTCGTAAACAACGTAATTGACTGGTTTAACCGGCTGCCAACAACTCAAATTTGCATCCGCAATTGAAGAGAAATTATTTGGTATCATACCTAGCCATTACGAAAAAGAAATATTAAAGAAATTTAATTACACGATTTTGAAGAACTACATATACACTAGAAAGATGCATAACCAAGCTATTTCCCTCCCTGTCTTTGTTAATAAAGTTTTATTTAAGGACGGAATAGAGAATTTTGATTGTTGGCTACGAAAAAAATGCTCCTCGCAAAAGCGGAATGCCTTAAATGAAAGTGCATACAAGAGAGAAATGTTAACTTCAGTGACTATGGAAACCAATGTAACGTAGACTGATTAATGTAGATTAAGTGATATATGTGACGTGATAGTTGAAGTAATAATTATTAGTGCAAGAAGCCAATAGAGAAAAAAAATACTCAACGGTGCAAGGTAAGAACTGAAGTCTTTGAACATCATTTTTTTATATCTGTGTGTGAAGACACCTGGCACAAGTCTACACTATTCGCTGAGTTGATATCCTTTGTCTTCATACGTTAAGTGCATTACGGTGGAACCTCGAAGTCCTCGATATAACAAACGATATTCTATGTCCCGGCCAAAGTTACAGTAAAATGTATGGAAAAGAACCTCGATATAACAAATTCTTCGATATAACGAACATAGTGCGGAAGCCCAAACGTAAAATCTACCTTGATATAACGAATTGCAATAGCAACACTGACGCGACAGAAGATAAACGCTGAACAGATCAACAGTCAACTTATGGTAAAGAGACAGCAACCTTTCAGTCTACGTCTTATTATGTCGTAGACATTGGCACTGTAGTATTTCCACAAAGGTCATCTGTGTTACAAATCAATCATTAACTATGACCTCGATATAACGAACATTTTGGTCATTTCCCCTCAAATTCGTTATATCTAGGTTTTCGATGTAACGAACCCTCCATTTAACGAACAAATCTGGCCGGTCCCCAGCGACTTCGTTAAATCGAGGTTCCACTGTATAAGCTAAAACATGCAGATATGAATGGAATTCACGTTATTCGTTACTTTTACGCTATATTTTCCAGAATGTGATAAAAATTCAAGGTGGATAAATCCATTTGATTTACGCCCAAAGAGAATGTCAGAACTGGAAGATGTTGTGCGGAAGTTAAAAATGGAAGATGTCCCTACTTGACATCTTCCGAAGGTGATTCTTAGAGTGATTCATTCAGGGAAATATTTAGACATTGCACCTCAAACTGCACGTAGACGAATCTCGAAAACAGAAAAGACTGAAATGAAGTTTATGCAATAAATGTTCTCTCAAAAAGAAACACCACTAGCAGGATGATTTCAGGAAATTAAATATGCTATATCAATCAAAATTCCACATATTGCGACCACAAATTCAATTAACAGATTAAATTCTTCCTTGGTTAGTTATATCTCAATTCCGCATCATACGGAACAGCGACTGGTGATTCTGTTTTTGACTCACTATCACTAAATTTCAGTTTGTTTGAGATCAAATTTACATGCTCTAGATGCAAGGTTAACTTTTTACAATCCTTTGCCGGCCACATCATGAGACAATGAGGTATTACAAGGTGAATCAAGTTCTTATTAAATAGTTACCAAGATCAAGGATATTTTTCGTTGTCCGTTTTTCCTGTATTTCTCTGGAGTTAAGGGCCATTTGCGATTTTTCTTCCTGCGCACGTAAATTCACATGCCATATCATGATACATCGAGCGCGCGCCGCTAATTAATAAAATAAACAATGATATGCTAGATGGCCATTGCAATAGCTTTGCCTGGATTTGACGATCTTAGCTTGGACGTTGGGTGATCTTTATTTCTATTTTGACGGATCATTTTCTCTAACGATCTTCTACGTTTAGCGAGGAGATGAAGAAAATTTATCGATTACAAGTTTAAATTATTTACAAAATGCACCATCGAGTTCCGTTTTTTTTTAGCTCTTTGTATAAGTTGCGGCGGTTTAAATGCCTCGCGTGAAAAGGTTGGCAACATTTGGAATTGTTAAACTTCTAAGATAGTTTGTCTCCGTTGATTCATCTTTGATATTTTAAGGTAAAACCTTGGAGACCAGGCTGATTTACGCGCGCCAATTTTCAATGTTTTTCATTTTTCAAACTAGTTTTCCACGCACCTCATCTCTGAAACGAAGTCGGTGACTCCAAATTCTTCTTTCATTTCTGAAACAAGTATTCATTTTCTGTCTGCAGTAGAAGTTTGAAAAAAAACCCGTCGAGTAGGACATCCTTAAACGAACGATTGTCCGCGTTACTCAAAATGCTCTTGTTCTGGATTTTTCCCGGCAAACGAAAACTTCCTTGTGTATGTGTTAGAAACGAAGTCATCAAGAGGATAAGACAAAATATCAATAAAACTAGTAAAAATTGATAAAGTTATTTCCTTTAAGAGATAATTTTTCTGTCAAAATCGGATGATAAATTTCCTTTTCTTGTGTGACTAGGTTTTCATATTAAAACTTCTCTTTCTATCTTTAGTACGCAGATGTTACAGATGTTAATAGATATGTCGCCTGTATCTTAGCTATAACTAGTAACGGAAGCATATCGCCCAGAATAGGTGATATGCTTCTGCTAGTAACCACTTGATGTATATATTATTTTCCTTTTGTCATTAAACCACGAATTTAGAATTTGGAACTATGTTCTTTAAACAAGATGAGTTTTGGTCTCAAATAGTCGCCAATGTAATGCGGTAATGCTGTCTCAAAATCACATTTAGTTTGTAATATTGTCAAATATTCAAATAAACTCTACTGAAAAGAACTTGCTGAGGAAGAAGCCATTTTGGCAATGAAGTTTAGGATATAAAGATAGAAGTGGGCTACAGTTCGTCAAATTTGATTTTGTGACCACAACGTTAAGAAATCAAATTGCTATTCTGATGAAATTTCAGTTAAACCTGTTAGTCTTTATTTCTTCCTTTTGGATGATTAAAACACGCCGTATCAGCTGAAACACTTCTCCTTCATAAAACTTCAACCAAAAACGTCAAACCAAGTAACTTTTGACATCGCATATATCGGCTTTTGATTCACTTGGTAAATAATTATCTCCAGATCAACAGCCAGGTGAAGGCCACATAATTGTTTCAACAGGGAAAGTTCTCGTAACGTAGATGTTGTAGACTGATTGTATTCCAAGCATCTTCTTTTTAGCAGGTTCAATTTTTTTTAAAACTTACCTTAACTTCACTTATTTCCGCGAAAAAAATCGCGAAAATTAAAAGCCCCGCGAAAAAAAGGTGCTGCTAAAATTGCAGACGCGAAATTTAGAAACCTTTATAAAATCCTTCGAGAAGGAAAATGCATGTCTCGCTTTTTTTCCTCTTTATCTAACTCATTTGCTGTATTAGTTCTGGTAACAGTTCCTCAGTTAAGTCTACAAACTTGCCATGGCCATCTGGCTTCCTAAAGTTATTTGTAATCAGCTGCTTGAGCTTCTTCATGATGGCTTCATTCTTCTCAGAAGAATAAAATACAGTAATGGAAGTTGATAATTACCTTGAAAAACGGTGATTCGTCAAAATCGAGAAATGTAAGTCCGGCGAAATATTTCTATTGCAAATTCGCGAAATTAAAATCACACCCAAGTTATAAATAATAATACGGTATCTACCCGAGAAAAAAACCTTATTTACTTTAAGCTCGATCTACGGTATAATAAGTCAAGAAAGTTAACACCACCACAACCATTGGCTACTATTATCTTCACGCAGGATAGTTGTGTACAAACCTTAAGAAAGTTTAGTTAACATTTGTATTATCGTTATCAGTGGTGTTGTTGAAAGATTTTTTTCATAGTGTTTAGTTTTAATAGAAATATTATCCAGAGGTCTCATTGTACATTAATGACGTAAGATTTTTCAGGAATCTAGTTACAGTTACTCGACAAAAACGTTTCGCTTTGATTTGACCATTTCAGCAAGATTAGTCATTTACACTACATTGAGTCTGGATCTTAAGAATCCCCTCCTTACCCAACATGACTCTAAGTGTTATTTAGCCCTGTGTTTCATCTTCACTTCTCAATTTCAGGTGGGTGCTCGTGGGAAGGTTTAAAAAGAACCCCTGGGGGGTACCAAGATCCTAATTTGTGGGTGTGGCTTGAATTTTTTTCATCTTTAAGAGAAACCAATTCTAAAACAACACATTATCTCCTGTCGTATTTTTGTCGGTTCAATATCCTAAAAGGTAACCACAAAGCTCCCACTGTCGAGCTTGTGAGGCTTAACTCCTCAAAAGATGCCAAAACCGCTGTTATAACCCTTAAAAAAGTACGACGAGCACTTCCTCGTCCTTTTTATATGGGGATATCCCAGGGGTTTAAACAAAAGAAATCAAAATCGTGATGGTGCTTAGATAACTGACCTTTGCATTGACTTTTTTCGATTTTATATCTTCGTTTTTCTCCTTAGTTTTAGTGTCGATTGAGAAAATAAATCAAACACTCAAGGCACTGTTTGACCACATTACCAAACACCTCAAAGTTCATCAAAAACACTCCGCTGCGCGTCGTATTTTCAACATTTTTCTGTGTCTGGAAATGTGGTGAAACACGGTCTTCTGTGTTTGATACATAACTTCTCAGACTCACAAATAATTCATCAAGTTTAGTAAAACAAAGAAAATCACAACCGTGAAGGTGGTGTGGATAACCGGTCTTAATTAGCATAGATTTTGGCGATTTTACTTCTCCGTTTACTCCTTAGTTGTTATTTCAATTGAGAAGACATATCAAACACTCAAGGCAGTGTTTCATCGGCTATCCAAACACCTAGAATTTCATCCAAAATACTCCGCTGCGCGTCGTATTTTCATATCCACATGTATTTTGCGCTATATAAGTAATAATTTTTATTTTTTATTGCGGGCGACAAAAGGAGCCCGCAATCCTGATCTCAACGTTGCTTTTACAAACGCATGCGCCGCAGTTTTATAGTTTGGCCCTGACTCGATTTTGCTGAAATCTTGAGTCTTCCACCACGAATGCATAGAATGCAAAGAATGCCATTTTCTCACGCGCATCACGCGTAACATTTGGACCTCGGATCACGTGAAGGTCATGCACAGCAGCTGCGCTGACCAATCCAAATCGAGCGTGTCAACTTGGATTCGACCTTTCTGTTCATGCTGTCGCGTTGTATGCCATTTCCCGGCCGTATTCCGTCTTAATCGAGAGTGGCAACAGTTCGTCCTTAACTTCAATCGCGGAGCGTCAGAATTGTTTGTCCTTGAGCTGTCCAGCGCACAGTGTGAGATCGCGTTCTTTAATTTCATAGAAGCGTGGAGCGAAAGCTGTTCGTCCTTGACTTAACAAGCGCATTGTCTGAGATCGTTGTCTTCGATCTCAGAAGCGTGAAGCGACAGCGTTGGTCTTCCTTCAGTCTTTTGTCCGCTCAGCTTAGCTGTCAGCCTGTCACCTACTTCGGTTTGTTTATGAAATATCGGCACGGTTTTGCCACAATTTTACCATTGAACCACTTTGTTCACCACGAAATAAGTCAACTGTTTGTAGCAATGCTCGTTCAAAACACGGAGCTATCATGGATAAATCACGGCAAATACAGTGTAGGCTATCACGACCTATCGGTTTGTTTATGAAATATCGCCTTCGTTGATTTCATATTTGTCCATGTTATTTGTCCATGATTTTAACTAAATCACACTTGCGTTAAATCAATCATTTTAACTCGATCAATACGCATACTTTATAACCTAGAGTGCTTTTATTTACGCCGTGAAACAGCAACAATTACAGCATATTACTAAATCTAAGGAAAACAAACAATGGGATTAGTGTCACGTGGAATGCTCTGGTGTTACTGGGCGTTTTCCATTTACCAAAAGATTCCGGAAAATTTCGGAAACTTCAGTGGGAAATGTTTATCGGTGAAGAACGTGTTCCATTTGACACACTCGTCCCATTCATTCCCAGGCTCCCTTCACCATCCGACCAAACGACCTGAAATCTTCCTAAATTGTTCCGCTATCTTATCAAACACCTCTTTCTTTGTAGCCTTGCTTCCAAACATGTGCTTGTGCTCAGCCCAAGTTGTGATAAGCAACCGAACATCTTCGTCCAACCATCTTTCAAGGTTGTTACTTGAACTAGTTGGCAAGGGATCATTTGAAACAGCTGCTGTGAAAGGATGAATGACTGAAGATCGTACATGACCTTGTTTATTTACATATACAAAATTTTGTTTTTCGATGAATACTACTTACCATTTGCCGGGCTATTGGCATACATGGCACAGTTGTGATGTAGCAATGTTTCTAAGTCAGGAGCCAGCCCATGACACACTGAACATTCGTAGAAAGCTGAGGGGGAAGCCGACGAAGTAGCCGCCATATTTCCCGCCATATTTCCCGAAGGTATGAAAAACAATGGTTGTGAGCGGCCTGGAACTGGTAAACCTTTGCGAAACCCATAAATGGAACACAGATTTCCATCAAAAAAATTCCCACCGGGAAAACGGGACTACCTTTTTAGAAGTTCCACTTTTTCCGGAAATTTTCGAGTGGAACAAACCGAAAAATCATGTTCCATTTACATCCCAACCGGAATTTCAGGAATCTCTTGGTAAATGGAAAACGCCCACTGTTTCACAAATTTTGTAAAATCACTCTATTGTTACTGTCAAAATGGAGGAAAAAACGAGTAAAACCTGGAGGGTGTGCTCATGGACAAACAAAATCACCCGACCTTTCCCTATAGGCCCCCAAATCTTTTATTCACCAAACAGGCAAAAAAAAAAAAAATCCTCTCCCGCATTTGCTAACCTTTGGTTATTACTAGTTTTTATTTATTTTTTTAAACTCTTTTCTCGATGTTTGGATATCCTGATGAAACACTGCCTATCGTGTTTAATATATTATACCGCTTACTCCTGGGATGCAGGATACAACCTTGACACTGCATATACAGCTGTTTCGAGAAAGGTTGTCCAAAAGATGCATAAAAGCGTACGCGACAATGCCGAAAGGCATTATGGTAGACTGTCAGTATGAGTCAACGAAAACATGACGGCAATGCTATCGAAAAAGTCAGCTAGAAATACATGCTCACGCTTTGTTACTGACATTGAGATATAAGTGAGTTTCAAAATTCAGTCAAATGATCCAGACCATGAATTATTAACAAAGGGTTAGGATTCACAGAGAAAGCATGATTCTGACGACTTAAACCTTACTTATTTTATGTCATGCTTTGCAGAGAAAGTCGAAGAAATGTAAAATCGTGGTGCACGTGCGGAGCCATCGCTAATGAACCCTTTGTTTTTGGACGTGTTTTAGTAGAGTGATAGCGAGAGAGAGCTTCAACATGCGCAAGCCTGTGCGTACTGCCACCTCATCAACGCTGTATCCTAAGAACTTTTTCATCCAAATAGCTCGCTACCTTAGTTCTTTACTGGACGGTCGTGGCATCTTCGATTCTGGGCGTTCACTACAAGTTGAATTTATTTTATTGAATATCACCCATACTACCTTTCGGCATTGTCGCGAACGCTCTTACCCTTCTTTTGGACAACCTTTCCCGAAACTGCTGTATTCACTTTTGATTCAGTTCACCAATTTCGATATTAAAATTCAGCCTAAAACAATAGACCTCAGTACGAGGCTCTGGGGAATAACTACAGAGTTCGTGGGGTTTATTCTACAGAGCACCGTGTTGTTGTCTTTTGTGTTTAGCTGAATTTTAATAGATTGAAATTGGTATATTTTCAATAGCCCATGAGGCGATAGACTACAAGTAGTCCCTCTTTCGCTTAGTCCGTATTGCAAAACGCGAAAGAAACCCGCGAGAAAAAATCGCGTGGCCATTTTTTCTCGCGGGTTTCTTTCGCGTCTCGCTCGACGGACTAAGCAAAAGAGGGACTACTCGTAGTCTAATGAAGCGAAGCCGAATGGGCTATTGACCCGTGCCCCTTGAGGGCGAAGGGTCTAATTGTTTTAGTATCACCCAACTAGTCCGACAGAAAGGGCGATAATAAAGTTTGCAAATGCAAGTTAAAGAAATATTTATTTGGGAATAAACGAAAGAAAAACCGGCGAATTTCGCTACTCGATGACCATTTCTAATAGTCCCCTAGTAGCGTAGCGAATCAAAATGCAGAATTTGCATTAGTCCACTAGCTGGGTGATACTAATAGGCTAGTTTCGAATTGTGCAGAAACAAAAGAACAGAGTCGAGGTTCAGGGGAATAATTAGCATTTTGTATTGTTCATAACAAAGGAAAATGCAAATTAATATTCCCCTGAACCTCGACTCTGTTCTTTTGTTTCTGCACAATTCGAAACTAGCCTATTGTAATTAGTAGAATTCTACTAGTATACTAATGCAAATGCTGCAATCTGATTGGCTGAGCTACTCGTATACTATCAGCCATTAGAGTGCAGTTGGTTGCCGGTCGTCCTCGAAATTCGATGTTCTTATAGTTTTTCCCAGGTTTTGGAAGGAAATTTAGATGTTAACGTGTAAGTAAATTCTGAGAAAACTAAAGGAAGCACATCTACGGTTTCTTGACTTAAAAAACTTGAAATTATTAAAAAAGCGGGTACGCGCGTAAACAACTGCAAATTTGCCAATGACTGTTCGATTCGTGTAACTTTGTTTGAAGGTAAAGTTCAATAATAGGTGGAAAAATCATTGGAAACCGTTATTTTTGTTAATTTCAGTTAGAATTCTACTAAAACAATTAGATTATTCGCTCTCGATTTCTATGAGGCGATAGTTGATTCGGCCTTCGGCCTCATCAACTATCGCCTCATAGAAATCTCGAGCTCATAATCTAATTGTTAATTAGTATCACTCAACTAGATAACTAATACAACTCCTGCATCTTAATTGGCTACGCTACTACAGGACTATTAGTAATAGTCCTCGAGTAGCGAAATTCGCCGGTTTTTCTTTCGTTTATTCCCAAATAAATATTCCTTCAACTCGCATTTGCTAACTTTATTATTGCCTTTTCTGTCTGACTAGTTGGTTGATACTAAAACAGTTAGACCCTTCGCCCTAAGGGCCATGGGTCTAATTGTTAAATAACCCATCACCAGAAAACTCGTACGTGGGATCGATAGGCGGGTGAAGGACAGATTAGCAATTCAAAAGCAAATGTTTTCGGAAACGTAATAGGCCATTTCCGAGTTCTCTTGAAGAGATACCTGAAGAGATACTGTTGTGTTCCGAACATCTGTTTTTCAGCTGGAATATCTAATTAACTGAAAACCGCTCTTATTTAAGGCCAATCTGCGGATTCTAAAATGAAAACAGTTAACATCACTACCACTATTGTCTAACGTCACCTTCAGTTTTGTTAACTACAAACCTTAACCTCAAGCGACTAAAAATGAATCATGGTCTTTCTCTTCAAGGTAAGAGATAACATTTGTGCTATTGCTATTAGTGGTAGTGATGGAAAAGTGTTTTTAATAAATGAGTGCTTTAGGTTGACTACAACCACTATGTAGTATCACGCAGCAATAGTGCACAATGTCTAAATCCATTCTTATATTGCTGAAGAAAAATGTTATCTTTGCCTTGGTTTGAGAATTTTGAGAATTTAAACCCAATAAACCGTTTACAATACAGTAACACTGACTCGCAAACTGAGAGACCAAAGCCTCGCCTCCTTAAATAACTGAGCTATGATTACTTAGCCTTCGTTTCCAATCTCACGCCATACAATTTCAGAGGCTCTTAAACCATATACAGTTTCTAAGCCAAAGTCGATCTGGTATGGAATTCTCGAACGTTTTAATGAATGGAAGTTTCTGGAAGTTTCAAAGCACGACAAAGAAATGAAACATTTCCAGTCAGTTTGACGATATTCCACTACTCAAATTGTTTTATGCATTTCAGTTTATTTTATGTATTTTTGTACACTTAAGTCCCCCGGGAATATCATTGCCATTACTGAGAGTACATGCAGGTCCACATTTGCCTTCTCAAACTAACATAACTCAATAACTCAAGTATTTCCTCAAAAGGAAGCTAGAATTGAGAACTGAGTTAAGCAGATGAAAAAAGTCATTTATTAACTTTGAGTGGTTGTCAATAAGGAATTTGACTGTTTCAGTTAAATTATAAAATTAAAACCAGACACTGAACTTTAATTATATTCCGGAGACCAGAAACATGTGTACAGCGTCGACACTATCAGACAGCAGTGCAATATTTCTTGCCGTGGCATATTAAAAACGGAATTTATTTAAAATGTCTCTTTCATAATGACTATGCTATTTATTAACGTA
>JAHPZR010013854.1:52500-64683 GCA_019787425.1 Platygyra sinensis
TTTCAGCTGATATGGCGTGTTTTAATCATCCAAAAGGAAGAAATAAAGACTAACAGGTTTAACTGAAATTTCCACAGAATAGCAATTTGATTTCTCAACGTTGTGGTCACAAAATCAAATTTGACGAACTGTAGCCCACTTCTATCTTTATATCCTAAACTTCATTGCCAAAATGGCTTCTTCCTCAGCAAGTTCTTTTCAATATAGTTTATTTGAATATTTGGCAATATTACAAACTAAATGCGATTTTGAGATAGCATTACCGCATTACATTGGCGACTATTTGAGACCAAAACTCATCTTGTTCGAAGAACATAGTTTCAAATTCTAAATTCGTGGTTTAATGACAAAAGGAAAATAACATATACATCAAGTGGTTACTAGCAGAAGCATATCACCTATTCTGGGCGATACGCTTCTGTTACTAGTTATAGCTAAGATACAGGCGACATATCTGTTAACATCTGTAACATCTGCGTACTAAAGATAGAAAGAGAAGTTTTAATATGAAAACCTAGTCACACAAGAAAAGGAAATTTATCATCCGATTTTGACAGAAAAAGTATCTCTTAAAGGAAATAACTTTATCAATTTTTACTAATTTTATTAATATTTTGTCTTATCCTCTTGATGACTTCGTTTCTAGCACATACACAAGGAAGTTTTCGTTTGCCGGGAAAAATCCAGAACAAGAGCATTTTGAGTAACGCGGGCCAAGCGTTCGTTTAAGGATGTCCTACTCGATGGATTTTCTTCAAACTTCTACTGCAGACAGAAAATGAATTACTTGTTTCAGAAATGAAAGAAGAATTTGGAGTCACCGACTTCGTTTCAGAGATGAGGTGCGTGGAAAACTAGTTTGAAAAATGAAAAAAATTGAAAATATGGCGCGCGTAAATCAGCCTGGTCTCCATGGTTTTACCTTAAAATATCAAAGATGAATCAACGGGGACAAACTATCTAAGAAGTTAAACAATTCCAAATGTTGCCAACCTTTTCACACGAGGCATTTAAACCGCCGCAACTTAAACAAAGAGCTAAAAAAACGGAACTCGATGGTGCATTTTGCAAATAATTTAAATTTGTAATCGATAAATTTTCTTCATCTCCTCGCTAAACGTAGAAAATCGTTAAAGAAAATGATCCGTCAAAATAAAAAAATAAGAACTTTGACTCACCTTGTAATACCTCATTGTCTCATGACATAGTCGGCAAAGGATTGTAAAAGGTTAACCTTGCATCTAGAGCGTGGAAATTTGATCTCAAACAAACTGAACTATAGTGATAGCAAGTCAAAAAGAGAATCACCAGTCGCTGTTCCGTATGGTGCGGAATTGAGACATGACTAACCAAGGAAGAATTTAATCTATTAATTAAATTTGTGGTCGCAATATGTGGAATTTTGATTGTTATAGCATATTAGCATATTTAATTTCCTGAAATCATCCTGCTATTAGTGTTTCTTTTTGGGAGAACATTTATTGCAGAAACTCTATTTCAGTTTTCGAGATTCGTCTTCGTGCAGTTTGAGATGCAATGTCTAAATATTTCCTTGAAAGAATCACTCTAAGAATCACCTTCGGAATAAGTCAAGTAGGGACATCTCCCATTTTTAACATCCGCACAACATATCTTCCAGTTCTAACATTCTCTTTGGGCGTAAATCAAATGGATTTATCCACCTTGAATTTTTATCACATTCTGGAAAATATAGTGTAAAAGAACCAAATAGCGTGAATTCTATTCATGTCTGCATGTTTTTTCTTATAATGCACATAACGAGAAAGGTTATCATCTCAGCGAATAGTCTAGACTTGCGCCAGGTGTCTTCACACACAGATAAAAGATATTTACATGTACTTCAGTTATTACCTTGCACCGTTGAGTGTTTTTTTTTTAATCTTTATTGGTTTCTTGCACTACTAGTTATTACATCAACTATCACGTCACATATATCACTTAAGGTGTCTCCATAGGGTTTTAAGAGCGCGCGCACCGATGATGCGAGCTTAATAAGTAATGTGCGCGCGCTAGCTGACGCAAGCTCATGCAAAGCAGCCAACAAGTCAATAATATAGCTCAAATTACAGCCCAGAAATAGAAACAGAGAAACCATTTAAAAGAAAACGTAAAGAAAACGATTTGGACGGAAAGGTTTTGTGTGTATTTTGATGACACCGCCATTGTCGAGTTGCTCATCGACAAAACCGCGTGGTTCGAATCCCGTTGAAGCCCTGATTTTTTTCAGGCTTCTTCTTTCCAGTTGCTTAAATTGGAAAATTCACTGCGATGATCACACTTCACTTTCATCTACAACCGCAGTACAAATATGAATTATTTCATATATACTTCACATGATTTCACTGCACGGGAAGATATGAACTCAATAAATTGACCTCGCTCCCAATGTGTGGCTTCATAGGTCAGTTGGTAGAGCATCGCACCGGTATCGCGGAGGCCACGGGTTCGAATCCCGTTGAAGCCCTGATTTTTTTCAGGCTTCTTCTTTCCAGTTGCTTAAATTGGAAAATTCACTGCGATGATCACACTTCACTTTCAAAAATGATTACTGTAACTACATTCCTGGAAAATCTTTCGTCATTAATGTATAATGAAACCTCTGTACAATATTTCTATTACTACAATGTTTCTCGGGTAGATAAATTATTATTAGTTATTTTCACCCAACTTTAATTTCGCGAATTTGGAATAGAAATATTTTGCCGGACTTTCTCGATTGTGACGAATCACCGTTTTTCAAGGTAATTATTTCTCGAATAAAGTGGCCGGTGTTTGTTTTTGAACTTCCATTGCTGTATTTTATTCTTCTGAGAAGAATGAAGCCATAATGAAGAGGTTCAAGCAGCTGAACACAGATAACTATAGGGAGTCAGAGGACCATGGCAATTTTGAAGACTGTAATAAGGAATTGTTACAGGAACTTATTCAGCAAGATGAGTCAGATGATGAGGAATACATACGTTAAACTGAAAATTGAGCTGTCAAAACTCGTATGTTAACTCCTAGCAGATGGAGAACTTGAATAAAGGATTTTATAAAAGCTACTAAATTTCGGGGTGTTTAATTTTCGCGGCACCTAGCTTCTTTTCGCGCCTGGACTTTAATTTCGCGATTTTAACGTCACAAAAAGTCCCGCAAAAATAAGTAATAATAAGGAGGAAATGAGCCTACTAAAAAGAGGATGCTTGTAATACAATATGTCGAGAACTTTCTCCGGCTTTTAAAACAATAGTGTGGCCTTCACCTGGCTGTTGATCTGGAGATAATTATTTACCACGTGAATCAAAAGCCGATATATGCAGTGTCAAGACTGTTAAAGCTGTATCCTCGATCCTGTAAATTGTTACTTGGTTTGTCGTTTTTGGTTGAAGTTTTCTGAAGAACAAGTGTTTTAGTTGATATGTCATGTTTTAATCATCCAAAAAGAGGAAATAAAGACTAACAGGTTCAACTGAAATTTCAACAGAATATCAATTTTGTTGTGGCCTGTAACAAAACTCAAATGTGACGAACTATATCCCACTTCAATCTTTATATCCTATCCGCATTATATTGGGGACTGTTTAAAACCAAAAAGCATGTTTAAAGGAAAGTTGTAAATTCTTAATTCGTGGTTTAATGAAAAAAAAATGAAAAGAATACATAAATCGAGTGGTTACTTGTTGTAGCTAAGATACTGGCGACACGTATCAGCATCTTTAACAGCTGCGTACTAAATCTGCGACAGAAAGAAAGAGGAGTTCTAATTTTATAACCTAGTCACACAAGAAAAGGAGATTTATCATGCGATTTTGACGGAAAAATCAGGAAAGAAACTAATTTTATCGTTATTTTGTTTTATCCTTTTGATAAGTTCGTTTCTAACACATCCGCAAGGAAGCTTTCGTTTGCCAGGAAAAATCCAGAACAAGAGCATTTGGAGTAACGCGGGTAAGCGTTCGTTTAAGGACGTTCGTTCAAAAACGTTAAAGTTCTACTGAATAGATTTTCTTCAAACTTCTGCGGCAGACAGAAAATGAATTACTTGTTTCAGAAATGAAAGAAGAATTGGGGGTCACCGACTTTGTTTCAGAGGTAAGGTGTGTTGAAAACTTGTCTGAAAAATTGAAAAATTGTCGCCCGTAAATCAGCATGGTCTGCAGGGTTTTTAGCTTAAAATAGAAAAGATGAATCAACGGAGACAAACTATTTTAGTAGTATTTTGTTTAAGTGAATCTGTTGCGTTAATAATTTCAAATGTAACTATTTGACTACCTTGTAATACCTCATTGTCCCACGGCACAGTCGGCAAAGGATTGTAAAAAGTTAACCTTGCATCTAGAGCGTGTAAATTTGATCTCAAACAAACTTAATATAAGTAAAAGCAAATCAGAAACGGAATCATCAGTCGCTGTTCCGTATGGTGCAGAATTAACTTGAGATATGACTAACCAAGGAAGAATTTAATCTGTTGATTAAATATGTGGTCGCAATATGTGGAATTTTGATTGTTATAGTATAATCATCCTGCTATTCGTGGGTTCGTGTTTCCTTTTAAGACAGCATTTATCGCAAAAACTCTATTTCAGTCTGTTTTCGAAATTCGTATTCGTGCAGTTTGAGATCCAAGTATGGACATCTCTCGATTTTTAATGTGTCATCTATGCAATCAAGTGCAAGGTTGTCCAAAACGGAATCACCAATCGCTGTTCCGCATGGTGAGGAATTAACTTGAGATACGACTTCCTCAGACGTCTTCTAGCCAAAGAAGTCAACCTATTATATTAAATTTATGGCTGTGTGTAATTTTGATTGTTATGGCATATTTAATTTCCTGAAGTCATCATACAGTTCATCTTTCTCTCTAAGACAATATTTCTTGTATTTCATTCTTTTTTCATTTTCAAAATTCGTTCTCGTGCAGTTTGAGACATGATGTCTTATTATTTCCTTAATAAGTAAGTAGAAGCTTTATTAATGTGTCAATGTATTTAGTTTTCACAACTAATTGGGGACACAAAATTAAAATTATTTACAAAATAATGAGTCAAGATAGGACATCTTGCTATTTTTAATTGTCGCATGACATTTCATCTAATTGTAGCATTTTCTTTGGTCATACATCAGATGGATATATCCACTTTGAATTTTTATCACAATCTGGAAAATACAGTTTTAAAGTATCGAATAGCACGAATCCTATTTATATCTGCATGTTTTTGCTTATAATGGCTTTAAAGTATGTTAACAAAGATATTTCCTCAGCAAATACTTAAGACTGGCGCCTGGCGTTTTCACACACACATAAAAGATGTTCAAAGACTTTAGATCTTACCTTACCGTTGAGTATGTTTCAAAAGTAACGCCCTTTTCGATCTATGTACATGCATGTTTTAAACGACATGAGCCAGCAGTCATTGTACAACCCAGGGTTTCTGTCTACTTTAAGGATTGAAACTCAGAAACAGCGAAGTTTACACAACCTACGTCAGATTTTACATCTTAAACTTCCTTCCTGATTTGACAGAGTCGATGACTGCATGACAGCCTTCCAATACCTGAATTTAACTTTGAGTCAATGTTTGTCAAAAGGGTAGACATAAGTGTTTGAAAATAAAATTATTTATTCTGATTTTGGCTCTTTTACGGGCTTTTCTCTTTTACTTGCTATCGCGCCGGCGAGTGGGGACGTGGCAGATTCCGAGGGTTCGTACTCTTTTGAGCTGTTTAAATTCTAAGACTTCCCATAACTTTTTTCCATGACCTTTTCAAGTTTTCCAAGACCTTAGGATTAGCTGTCAGTTTCAAAAATTCAAACCCTAGACTTGTTTTAGAGCGTTTTTTAACCTTGAACAGTTCAACAGACAAACTCTGGAGTTCACCAAAATGCGTGCCGTTTACGCTGCTTAATTACTGTCTCTATCTTTGATTGTCCTTGCCTTGTGATCCGCAGTTAATAACCTATCAAACAATTTTAATTTTTCCATGACTTTCAAGGACCAACATGACCTGAAACGAACCCTGTATGGGGTACACAAGAGGTACTGTTGCTCCTAAACGAACCTGGGCATGGGATGGGGACCCCTCCTTTTTATTCAAAAATTTAAGTTTCTATAATTTAAACAGTCAACAGGCAAAGTTTGGCAAAAATCTCAGTGCAGGCTCTACTTCAGTGGAATGACCTTAATTACGACGTCGATCTTTTCGGTCAGACCTTCATGCTAGCCCACATATCCATATATGGATAAGACATTCCATATATGGAAAAGACAATATGGGAGTGTGCTCTATATGTGGGCTAGCATGAAGTTCTTGCCATCTTTTCTTCCTCCATGTGTCGTTATGTCGACTTTGTAACCTCGTCTTGCCGTTTTCCAGGCTCCGCAGATACTATGGTGAGGTACTGGGTCTCCTAGTTCCAGACTTCTTCTCCTTTTTTTCGGCTTTTTTTTTTCTTTTCCGACCGACCGACCCAAAATCAGAAAACGTATTCGACAGTAAACAAAAAAAAGGGGATGGCCTTATCGTGAGCGAAACAGTTCAAAATGTTTTATATATGGTAATTTTTTCAATTTACCGTGATGTTCTGGCAATCTGTTATGAACATAAGACTGAGTTAAATATGACTTAAATGAAGATATTTTTAATTGAGACTTTTTGATTTTGATTTTTTTTTTTTGTTTTTCTTAACATAATGGATTTGGTGTGAAGGAAGTTTTCCAGATGGATCTGGTCTGAGATGTTAAATTATTAATGAAAGTTGAAGATACCATCATAAAAAACTCTATGAATTTTACAGTTTCATTATCAATGTTTTCCATAGTGTTGCCCTCTTTGCTTGCTAAATGCTTGCTTAATTACAACATTTTGAAAGTTGGCCGCATCAGCTTTAGCTGCTAAAAAATACATTTAAAACACCCCTCTTATAAAGCGGCCTTCACACGGCAAACTGAAGCTGGCAAACTCGTGTTGGAAACGAAACAGCGAAACAGACCGAGAAATCCAACCACCACAGTTCCCAAAAAAGAAACAATCTTAATTCTACCTTATTTAGGGGCACAAAGTAAAATTGTTACTAAACAGCTTAAGACCTGCATTAATAGATTTTATGGCTGCATTGATCTTAGGGTGATTTTCCAAAGCGCTCATCGCATCAAGTCCTTTTTTCCCTACAAAGATAAGATTAACCGTTCTCAAATGTCAAAAGTTGTTTATAAGGCTAGTTGTTGGGACTGCCAGGATTTTTACATCGGCAAAACAAAACGTAGATTGCATGACAGGAAAACTGAACATTTTAAAGGGATCACTAGTGCCTGTCATGCATCTGCTATCGCAGACCACGTCACGTCAACTGGTCACAACTTAAAATGGGACCACTTCGAAATATTAGCAAAAGGTCGCTCTGATATCCACTGCAAGATAAAGGAGACTCTTCTAATTCAAGAACTCAAACCGACCCTAAACGATAATGTAAGCAGCGAAAAGCTTTACCTCTATTAGTTTG
Organism: Platygyra sinensis; assembly: GCA_019787425.1. Classification (NCBI taxonomy): domain Eukaryota; kingdom Metazoa; phylum Cnidaria; class Anthozoa; order Scleractinia; family Merulinidae; genus Platygyra; species Platygyra sinensis. The sequence continues at coordinate 60,005 of JAHPZR010013854.1, forward strand.
CATCTTTTGTTATGTGCTCAGCTTTTGTCATTGCTATTGTTACTTAGTTACTTATCTAAAATTTAAACTTAGTTGCTACTTGTATTACTAACGGTCACTTCTGAAGATGTATGTAGAAACATACGAAACGTCAAGTTAAAGTTAAATAATTTTGTTTTCCAACATGCGTTTTATTGTCATGTTTGTAACTGCAGTTTGTGTGCTATTTCTCGTGTTGGCAAACTCAAGTTGATGTGTGAGAACGGCGCAAAAACAGTCGGCAAACAAGTTGGCAAACTGTTGGCGACAATTAGAACTTGCCTCTATTCTCGCAAACTTTTTCGCCAACTTTTTCGTGTTGGTAAACTCGTATCTGACGTGTGAACGGTTGGCCAACATGTGTTGGTAATTTTCAACTAATCAAAACGAGCTCTATTCACGTGATTTATTTGCGTGACACTTCACAAAATGGGGGACGCGAGTCGACACTTTTTAAATTTAATCTCAAAGCGGTTCACAATTGTTTGGCTGTTCGGGACGTTTCATCTATAGCCTACAAAGATACTAAAAACAAACAAAACAAAACGGAGGAGCGCGCGGACAAACTTGGTTTCGTCCAAACCTTTCTAATTCTCCACCGCTTTCTGGTTCTTCTCTTCTTATCCTCTGTTTCACTGTTGTACGTGATTGAAACTGCACTAAAAAGCGGCCATGTTGGAAATTGCCGTGTTTTGTTATTTGCCACGAGTTTGACGTGTGAAGGAACGCGTTTGCCAACTTTTTGAAGTTTTCCAACACGAGTTTGCCAACTTAAGTTTGCCGTGTGAAGGCCGCTTACCCCTCCCCCAATCTCCTGTCTGTTTTCCCTTCCGTGAGCCCCCACAATTGGAACGCGTAGAACTCTGACCGCTAAATGATTTCACACTGGCATTTTTGCGTTGTCATCGTCGCGCTAAAATCTTTTCTGGTCATTATTGTTACTTCTCCTGGTGTAAACCACTCTCGCTCAAGTAATTTCCATCGCAAATTATTCAATGTACACGTGCTAATGCTGATAATTATTCATCTCATGTTCGGTTATTTGCTATCATCGTCGTTGATTCTTGTTCCGTCGAAGGTTTCTACAAAAATTGTGAAACGTTTGCTAACCTTATCTTGTAAAAACCGATAGTTATGGTGTTAGTTCAAAAAGAAAGATGTGCTACATGGCCAGGTAACGATTATTGGATTGAAACATCGATATTTTTGACGTGCTGAAGACAAGGCTTACTCAAACGTGTGGCGGTTCAGTCGAGCTTGTTCGGTTCGAGTGTAGCTGGTGCGTCCTCGTTTGTCGGAAGTTTCAGCCAGGTTGGTAGAAATGTCGAAACCACTGAGAAATCACACACTACTGTTTTTCAGACTTGTTGCTCGTTACAACAGTACAGTTACACCATTCAGGTTAATACATACACAATTTAAGTAGTGAATATTGCTCTTTCACTCGCTAACTAACTGAAAATTCCTTTGAATCACAAATCGATTTACTTCTTGGAATATGGAAACTCTTTAATCCACTGGTCAAGAAAAAACAGATCTGATTGACTGCTTTTAAAGTGCAAGCATCACCTGCGAATGATGTCTATGTTATCATGAAATCTCGAAATTAAGCATCAAGTGTTTGTCGAGCATTTAGGATAATAAGTCAGTGTCTCTATATGTTTTACTTTATTTTTGCCGCATTTTCTGTGTTGGTTGTTTTTTCCTTGTTGTTGTGGTTTACCGTTACTTTTCCCACTGAAGGTGGAATTACTTAATTGATCATGAGCAGAAGCTTGTAAGAACTACCAAATTATTTTGAGTTGCTGCAATTTAAAACTCTTTTGGTCTTCGTTTTAGGTCATTGACTTTGTGTCAGCAAACAAAAGGATCGACTGAGGACCGTAGATCATGACTGTGTCATAACTCATTTGTTGGTGCCATCTTCACTAGTTTCCAAACGGCAAAGGTGAGCATCCATTTGTGAGATGTTTATGTCTGTACTGTACTGTTTGTTTAAATGCTTTGTTGTTAGTTGTACACAATTTAACTCTAGTACATGCCTTAAAGCCATGTGGCTTATCTTGTGATTTAATCGATCGATCGATCGATTGATTGATTGATTGATTGATTGATTGACTGCTTGATTGATAACTGACGGACCGTCAAGATGTCAGTTATTCAATGCAACAAGCTATGCTATGCGGTATTAGTAAAATCCAACTAGTGGTCTATTATCAATGCTGCGTTCTGATTGGTTGAGCTACTAGTAGGCTATTTGTTATAGCCCACTAGTAGCGAAAAGCGCCGGCTTTGAAAAACCAAAACAATGGCGGCTGAATCGCTTTAAACCTGAGCGAAAGATGTTTTGTCTCGATAGTTTTTTGGACCAACTAGTTGGATTTTACTAAAACAATTATTCCTCTCGCCCTCATGGCCCCTGAGTCAATAGCCCATGAGGCCGAAGGCCTCACGGGCTATTAACTCAGAGCCCATTCGGGCTCGAGGAATAATTGTTAGTATCTAACAAGAACACACCGTTTAAACAGTTATTGAAAAATACTACCGCTTTCAGTTTTATCGTTTTGACTATTTTTTTTCTCCTTCAAGTTTTGCACAGTGAGTTCAAGGCAGTGATTGGGATCTACACTCTAAGTTGGGTACATGTGTAACATGCAAGGAACTTTAAAATATGGTAAGTTTACAAACCTTAATTCATTTTCTATTTACCTAGAGAAGTTTCGTTTTTCAATCGAATTTTTAAGGTGCTGTGAAAGTTACTTTGGTTTTGCGTTACAGACTAATCAGACAAAAAATCAAAAGATGCAAACTAATAGAGGTAAAGCTTTTCGCTGCTTACATTATCGTTTTAGGGTCGGTTTTGAGTTTCTTGAATTAGAAGAGTCTCCTTTATCTTGCAGTGGATATCAGAGCGACCTTTTGCTAATATTTCGAAGTGGTCCCATTTTAAGTTGTGACCAGTTGACGTGACGTGGTCTGCGATAGCAGATGCATGACAGGCACTAGTGATCCCTTTAAAATGTTCAGTTTTCCTGTCATGCAATCTACGTTTTGTTTTGCCGATGTAAAAATCCTGGCAGTCCCAACAACTAGCCTTATAAACAACTTTTGACATTTGAGAACGGTTAATCTTATCTTTGTAGGGAAAAAAGGACTTGATGCGATGAGCGCTTTGGAAAATCACCCTAAGATCAATGCAGCCATAAAATCTATTAATGCAGGTCTTAAGCTGTTTAGTAACAATTTTACTTTGTGCCCCTAAATAAGGTAGAATTAAGATTGTTTCTTTTTTGGGAACTGTGGTGGTTGGATTTTCTCGGTCTGTTTCGCTGTTTCGTTTCCAACACGAGTTTGCCAGCTTCAGTTTGCCGTGTGAAGGCCGCTTTATAAGAGGGGTGTTTTAAAATGTATTTTTTAGCAGCTAAAGCTGATGCGGCCAACTTTCAAAATGTTGTAATTAAGCAAGCATTTAGCAAGCAAAGAGGGCAACACTATGGAAAACATTGATAAATGAAAACTGTTAAAATTCATAGAGTTTTTTTATGATGGTATCTTCAACTTTCATTAAATAATTTAACATCTCAGACCAGATCCATCTGGAAAACTTCCTTCACACCAAATCCATTATGTTAAGAAAACAAAAAAAAAAAATCAAAAATCAAAAAGTCTCAATTAAAAAATATCTTCATTTAAGTCCATATTTAACTCAGTCTTTATGTTCATAAACAGATTGCCAGAACATCACGGTAAATTGAAAAATTACCATATATAAAACATTTTGAAACTGTTTCGCTCACGATAAGCGCCATCCCCTTTTTTTTGTTTACTGTCGAATACGTTTTTTCTGATTTTGGGTCGGTCGGTCGGAAAAGAAAAAAAAAAAAAGCCGAAAAAAAGGAGAAGAAGTCTGGAACTAGGAGACCCAGTACCTCACCAATAGTATCTGCGGAAGCCTGGAAACGGCCAAGACGAGGTTTACAAAAGTCGACATAACGACAACATGGAGGAAAGAAAAAGATGGCAAGAACTTCATGCTAGCCCACATATAGAGCACACTCCCATATTGTCTTTTCCATATAATGGAATGTCTTATCCATATATGGATGATGTGGGCTAGCATGAAGGTCCTGACCGAAAAGATCGACGTCGTAATTAAGGTCATTCCACTGAAAGTTAGAGCCTGCACTGAGATTTTTGCCAAAACTTTGCCTGTTGACCTGTTTAAATTATAGAAACTTAAATTTTTGAATAAAAAAGGAGGGGTCCCCATCCCATGCCCAGGTTCGTTTAGGAGCAACAGTACCTCTTGTGTTACCCCATACAGGGTTCGTTCAGGTCATGTTGGTCCTTGAAAGTCATGGAAAAATTTAAAATTGTTTGGATAGGTTATTAACTGCGGATCACAAGGCAAGGGACAATCAAAGATAGAGACAGTAATTAAGCAGCGTAAAACGGCACGCATTTTGGTGAACTCCAGAGTTTGTCTGTTGAACTGTTCAAGGTTAAAAAACGCTCTAAAACAAGTCTAGGGTTTGAATTTTTGAAACTGACAGCTAATCCTAAGGTCTTGGAAAACTTGAAAAGGTCATGGAAAAAGTTATGGGAAGTCTTAGAATTTAAACAGCTCAAAAGAGTACGAACCCTCGGAATCTGCCACGTCC